>CAUYON010156506.1:0-184387 GCA_963573935.1 Arctocebus calabarensis
TTAGCCATGTAACTAAAAAGCTTCTGCACAGCCAAGAATACAGAAAGTAAAGCAAGTAGATAGCCCTCAGAATGGGAGAAGATATTTGCAAGTTATGTCTCCGACAAAGGTTTAATAACCAGAATCCACAGAGAACTCAAACATATTAGCAAGAAAAGAACAAGTGATCCCATCTCAGGGTGAGCAAGGGACTTGAAGAGAAACTCCTCTGAAGAAGACAGGCACATGGCCTACAGACATGTGAAAAAATGCTCATCATCCTTAATCATCAGAGAAATACAAATCAAAACTACTTTAAGATATCATCTAATTCCAATAAGATTAGCCCACATCACAAAATCCCCAAACCAGAGATGTTAGCATGGATGTAGAGAAAAGGGAACACTTCTACATTGCTGGTGTGAATGCAAACTAATACGTTTCCTTTGGAAAGATGTTTGGAGAATACTTAGAGATCTAAAAATAGACCTGCCATTCAATCCTATAATTCCCCTACTAGGTATATATCCAGAAGACCAAAAATCACATTATAAGAAAGATATTTGCACCAGAATGTTTATTGCAGCCCAGTTCATAATTTCTAAATCATGGAAGAAGCCCAAGTGCCCATCAACCCAGGAATGGATTAATAAATTGTGGTATATGTACACCATGGAATATTATGCAGCCTTAAAGAAAGATGGAGACTTTACCTCTTTTGTGTTTACATGGATGGAGCTGGAATATATTCTTATCAAAGTATCCCAAAAATGGAAGAAAAACTATCCAATGTACTCAGCCCTACTATGAAACTAATTTATTGCTCTCATATGACGGCTATAACCCAATTACAGCACAAGAATATGGGGAAAGGGATAAGGGAGGGGAGCGAGTGAGGAGGATGGGTGGAGGGAGAGTAATTGAAGGGTCCACACTTACAGTGCATCTTAGAAGGGTACAGGTGAGACTTACTAAATATAGAATATAAATGTCTTAACACAATAACTAAGAAAATGCCATGTCAACTAGTTCAATGAAAATATTTCAAATTGTATATAAAACCAGCATATTGTACCCCATGATTGCATTTATTTACACAACCATGATTTAATAAAAAAAATTTTTTTAAAGTTCAGCTGGAGTTTATTAATCCAAACAACATTTTTACCCCGTGATTACATTACTGCACACAGCTATGATTTAATAAATAAATAAATAAATAAATAAGCCATGTGTGGTGGTGCAGGACTACAGTTCCAGCTACTCTGGAGACTGAGGCTCTTAAGAGAATCACATGAGCCTGTGAGTGTGAGGTTACAGTGAGGTATATAATCCTGCCAGGGAACTCCAACCTGAGCGACACAGCTAGAGACTGTCTCTTATAAAAAACTTTTTTTGAAGTCAAATAATTAATCAGAAAGTATGGTTTCCCCAAGATTTATTTGTTCCGCAGTTGGAGGGAGATTCCAAGTAGCTTAAAGAAGTTTCCTTTCTCTTGTTATCTGAGTCCTAGCCATTGAAAAGAAAATGCTGAAGTCTAATAAATGGAATTCCCAAAAGGATAAATGTCATTTTAAAAAATATTTCTCATTTTCTCTAGTTCAGTGTCCTCCAAATAACTGTCATTCACAAAATGAGTTTACTGATTTTTTAAATTTATGTAAATTTAAAAATTCCAATGTAATTTTATAAGCAATTATTCTGTCTATAACATTACCATCGAGCATTATTATAAAAATATCATCATGAATCTTAACGTTTATTCTCACTTTAGTGAGAGAATGAAAAGGCTACGGGAGGAGATTTAAACTCTGGATGTGTGCTTTGGAGCAGAATCAGCTGGGGAGAGGCCCAGGAGCATCTTTGCAGGCCGGTAACAGTTTTGGAATTATCTGCAAGGATATATTGCAGAAACTGTGACCAAACTTTTCAAAATATTTATCACCATACTCAGATCTTTCATTGAAATATTTATCTTTTTGATGCAGTCTTGTCTATAAGGGCTATTTTAAAAGTTGCTACGCCAGGCTTATAAAGCAATGTTATAATGTTTTCCTATCAACAATATTAAAAACATTAATCTCTAGAAAATGTTATAAAGAAATTCCACTGCAATGATAATTCAAATATTAAAGAATATATTAAAAATGATATTGTATGAATGAATACCAAAGGATTAGAAGAGGGTGTTTTGATTTCTGATGGAAGCAAAATACTAGTCTGAAATTTACCCTGTCACCTGACAATATTTCTTTTAAAATTAAACCTGGAGCACATTCTTCCTTAGGCATTAATGATCTTAAGTTATGGTCAGTGGTAGCTGATACACAGACCAGTAATATGTGATGATATTAACTCTATACATAGTAGAAACTCTCCACAGTTCTAAGTGGTCTAGACTAGATTTGTGTTGTCCATTACAGCTAGCACTACTTACATATGACCAATGTGAATTTAAATTAATGAAATTTAAATAAAACTCAAAATTCAGTTTCTCTGTTCCACTTGTCTCAATAACCAGATATGACTCATGATACCACACTGGACGGCAGAGACACAGAATGTGTCCATCAGCACAGAAAGTTCCACTGAACGATCCTGGTCTACAGTAGAGAGGTCACGACTGATGAATAGAAAGCCCTGAATGCACCTATGTATCAATTTATTCCCATAAAGTCATCTTCCTTGTGGTATAGGAGGTTTCATTAAACCTATCAAATTTAAATGGCTTTTCTGGAAAAACCTATATTTTACAATAAATAGGTAAAATTGTGCCACAAGCATTATGCAGAGTACATTTTCATTGTCCTCGTATAGAGAGAATGAATTTCAGAAGATTCTACTTCTCTGTGATAGTAAATTTAAACTTTAGCCAGTCTTTTATTTTCATTAGTGTTTTCTTTCTTTGTAAAGATCTGATTTAAACATCCTCTGCTTCTAACTTTACACAGTAATAGCTTAAACTTTATTTTCCAGCAAGAACTCCTATTTGAGAGGGTAGACAGTCAGGCTCAAGCTCTCACTTGTGAAGTTTGCATCTAACATAAAACATTAACTTCCTAACCAGGTCCTCCTATTTACTTTACACCCTTCCAAAGTTCCAGCAAATTCCTTAGCCAATTACAACTTCTCATCTTCCATTTCAGAAAGATGGATTTTGTAACATACATAAAATGACAGAAATATGGAAATACATAACCAATAGAACTTAATATAGATAGGTGATAAAGCAACGTTTTCCTGCAGTTAGATATTGAACAGGAAGGGTCTTCTTAATTCTTCAGAAAAACTGTCAGTAAGATCATCTCTACCATTTATATTCAGCAAAGAACCATGAAAGAGAGGAAAAGTAGAAATGCACAGTGAACAAAGGTAGATGAAAATAATACGAAAAATTCCCAAACCAGAGGTTTAAACCAGTTGCATTCCAATGTAGCTTTGGAAAGCCTCAATGAAAAGTAATGCCAGTATTTAAAAGACTAGATAAATCATACAGCTGATCTCGAAGGTAAAAATAAAAGGTCTAGAATTACATGACCACATAGAAAATGTCAAGTATTTTCATGAAAAGTATATAAACAATAATGAATAACATACTGAAAACAATCTAATTTTAAAAGTAGATAGTGCGAATATGAAAAAATAATAAAATCCAGGTAAGGAAATACTTAGTAGGAATTTCAAATATTTTAGGAATGTATCTCACTCAAGAGTAGCATGATGTTTAGAAACCAAATTTGCATAGTAGATTTTATAGTTCCTGAAAATGAACTAAAACTTTGAAATAGGCTACAAAAATGTACCTTCATTTGGGGGTAAAACAAAAAGCAAAGAAAGAAAATGTCTCAACCTCCTAATCCTTTCCTCCCAATTTTTCATCTTGTTAATGACACTTTAAAACTTTCCAAATTCTTTACTGGTTTAAATATGTAACCTCATTTCTTTGCTCACTTGCTCACTCTTCAAACAAGGCTCAAGCCAAATAAATTGCTATTAGTTTTTACCGGTAAAATATTACTTTTCAAGGATTTTTTTTCTTAATTTTTGCAATTTAACAACTTTTGCTACGATTAGGAAACTACTCCTGGCACCAGGTCTCTGAAACATAGTTTGTCAGACATTAATGGGCCTTGGAAAAGTTTGAAACTCACAATTCATTAGGACTTTGAGTAGCTGTTTTGTACCTAAAAAATGAGAATTGATGGACAGAGTGGGACTAAACACATAATTTTATGAAATACGATGAAAACACGAGGGTTTTGTTATGACGCATACAATCAAGAACCTGTTTCTTTTTAGCAAGCTCCTAAAAAGTACCTCCCGTGTAATTATTAAATAAAAACACTCACTTATTCAGTCCTCAGCTAGCTTTTAAACTCTGAATAAGAGAAGTACACAGTGAGAGAGGTACTTACATGGTTTCCTTGGATACTGGATGATGCCATTCAGGTCTATGTTTTTATCTGAAAAGTGGTGCCCTGCAGAGAACCGAGGCTTAGTGAGTGGCTGTTTATACATAGTAAATAAATAGGAACTTTGTTTATTTTACAAAGCATTTTTTATTTTGACCCAGATTTCTTCTTCTCATCTCACCCATCCCTTGTAAACAGCAATAATATAGTAGACCAGGTACTGGGCAAGATTCTTTTTAACTCCACTTCAGAAATCCTGATTATTAAGGCTGAAGATTAGAATGCTTTGGCTAAACACGTGACTCTTGGGGCTACTTTATGTAACTTAACTATTACATTTAATGGCTTGTGCGTGAACAGTGCCTGCCTCTCTGTTTTCCTTTGAATTTTCTCTCAAACCATCAACAAAGAAATTAGTCTAAAAGATTCACATGAGTGACCCATTTGTCCTTACCTTAGCCAACGAAGTAAGAGAATGCAAGCTTTAGCTAGCTTCTGAACACCAAGGGTTTCCACAAACATGAGCTGCCACGTTAAATGCAGCGGTGGATCTAGATTCCCAACAGTTTCAGTGTTATGAGCATACAGTTTGGACATTTCGTCCCTTAGAACTACATCCTTTCTAATTTTGGTAACCTGGTGAATCGCTCCTATGTGATAAGTTTTACCCTTCTATTATCTCTTTGAATTGAAACACAAGTGAGCTGCAGCAAAGAATGGCCACTAGCTTTAATGCCTAACCCAATTTAATAACCTGAAATGAAGTGTGTGCTATGTTTCCATTAAAAAGTTTCCAGCCACAATTAATCGAACGAAAACTTGTAGTGTTCCAAGATTATTCTTGGAAATGTAATTTTAAAATCTGCTTGAAATGGGGAAACTTAATTTTTTTATACCATATGAAACCAATTTCATTTTTTAGGAATGATTTTTGGATAGACTTCCGATTGGATATTTTCCATTGGAACTAGCAGCATAGGAGGTCGGGAGGGGCGAGGGAGGGAAGTAATTCTGTGTTCTTTTGCCAGCACTGACAAAGGTCTGGTTGTCAGTGATACCTTTACAGCTAAATTTACCCCAGAGTGACAGGAGCAGGTGCACCTCGGCCTGCCAGACACTTGTGCAGAGGGATCACGCATCTCACGGCCTGACGATCAAGGGGGCAAAGCCTTGGTCTTCATAGAAAAGGAGAGGAGGCAAACGCAGCCCAAACTGGGGGGTTTCTCTTCAAAGCCAGCTGGTCTGGCTTTATTCTACAGGAATTTTTTTACCTGTCAGAGTTTGGACAACAAAGCCCTCAGCAGGTGCTGACGGGTAGCACTTCCTGGAGAAGCAGAAAGGCACTGGTGAGTTTCAATTGACAAACTATATTTTTTAATCTTTAAAAAGTTCATTTTGTTATCTTGGAGGAGGCACCACTGAGGTACCTATGTTCACAAAGTTGATGAGACCAATGGAATCACAGCCAACTCACTGATCGGTGGATTTGCCTGTTGTAGAAAGCGGAGCTTTGATCATTTCGCAGTTTTTTAGATAGTTTTTAAGTTTTGAAAAAAATTATATTTTAATATTGATCTCTTTCAATACTTCAATATCTGAAAGATGAAGAATTAATTATATATAGACTATTTAAACGAATAGCATTTTAGTCTCTCTTTTCATCTATTCTGTCATAATCTTTTCTGAATAAAATGTTATTTTCTGATAAATCTTCCAAATAAAAAAGTACAATTGTACATGCTCTTTTAAAAAATTATATGTGCTATTTTTTTAATGTATGCATGTTACAGGAATATGATTAGTGCAAATATGGAATTAACTTTGTTAATACATTTTTAAATGTATTGCATGTGTAATAAATAATTAGATAATAGTTATATGTTCTTTAATAATTAAATATGGCAATATTTTCTCATTCTTTATAGTGTTTCTTTAGGAAAATTATCTTTGGAATAAACAAGACATTACTAAAAATATTTTTATGTCACTGATTTCCAAAATTAGTATTTATATATTTGGTATTTTTATTTTGTGAATTCAAAAGTTTAGGCAAAAATAATTTTTTTCAGAATAGGATTTTAATTAATGCAAAACATGAGACCACATGTTAGGACATATTTTTAAAAAAATGATTCTATTTCAAGGACTCATTCTTTTAACTATGCTTCACAGCATTTCTCTACAAATTGTTATATTATAGCAAATTGAAAACATTTAAGCAACTAACTCAAAGCTAGAGACTATACATAGTAAACACATGAAACCATTTTAATAACCAAATTCCATATTCACAAGCAACATGAACTAATGCATTTAAAAGATACAACAGCACACATTGATCAAGAATGCTATAAATTATTATGCATAAAATCAATTTTCTGGGCTGTGGGGGGTAGAATTGATGCTTAAGAAAGGGAAGTCTCCTACCAATATAAATCACTAATTCTATGAGGCAATTGTTTTATTCTGATGATCCCATAAATAACTTCTAATCTACATGTTTAATACATGGCTATATGGTGGGGGGAAAAAACAAGATCTGACTTATTCTAAGTAACCACTATACCTCAAACAATTTTCATATTGATGACAACATGAATATTCCACAAATTTAGAAGTATCAAACTCTTAAACTGGCTTCATTGCTGTTTAAAAGTATGACATATTTGTGGTTTAAAAAATATCAGAGATGGTCTATCCAATCAAAATATTTAATATTTTTAAAACCATAATCTTATCCACAAACATTTTATGAATCTCTATTTTTAAAATTAAAATCTAATCTATTTTTAGCATAAATTATTACATGTAGAATATACTTTGATATTTATAGAAATATTATATTTATAGATATATTTAGAAATATATATTTATTGTCATTTTAAATTGCTATTTTCATATATTTTGCATTGCTTCATTAAATTTTTTAAATAAGTTCATGAGTCTCTTAAAGAATGAGTATGTACTCTGTGCACTTGGTAATTTGACCTTTATTTTTATAGCCAGTTAAATACTATATTCCTAAAGAATCAGAGCACTTGCTTTCAAAGATGATGGCTTCTTACTGCAAAACTGAACAATAGGTCAAACACTTAGGGCAAATTCAGAATTATAGCTGTTAAGTTTTTATGTGCATTACTATTGAATATAATTATTATATCGTTTGTATTAACATTAAATATAAGCAATCTAAAAGCTTCTGCTAAACTATTGTTTATGGCTTTGTTAATTATTGAAGTGTATCTGAATCTATCAGAAACAATGTTTTATACAGCCCAAATACTTCCAAATAAAAAAGTATCATTTTACCTGTGTCCTGAATTGCGGAACTTAGTCTAAAAATCCACAATTTTTCATTTTAATTATGAGAAGAAGCTGTGAATTCTTGTTTGACATGCAGCTATGTGTTTGTCCTTTCTAATAAATCTCCAACATTGTGTCATAAAATTATCCATGCCAAAATCCCACAATATGTGGGAATGGTTTCTTTTTAAAAGTCTGTAGCATTGACTGACGCATACCTGCCCCAAAATTTAAATTGTATTTTAAGTATTACTTACATTAGATCTTCATATCTTAAAGATAGCTTAATTTTTAAAACATAAGTGTTTTAAGTATTATTTGCAATAAATCTTCATATCTTAAAGACAATTTATTTATAGTGGAGAAAAATTAATCATTCTTCTGTTTCAGAAATACACTTGAAAAACATTTTTTACCTTATATATTTTTAGGGACTATCTTGATTCTTCCAGCATTAACTTCAATTAATTGCATTATGAATATCAACCTATTTGATTTCAGTACAATAAAGTTCCAAGCTAAAATGGTTTACTTGTAAGTATTTAAAGCAACCAAAATACTCTGGCAGCTTTATGTGTATCTCCTCATTGACCAACCACCTGACTGACAGCTGTCAACTGTCCCTGGGCCAAATGTAACCCAGTAAAGATAAAAATTACATATTACTCATCCCTGTTGATAATACCTGGTGCCAGCAGGTTTTCAAAAAGGAATAACTAGACTGGAGATAAAAAAGAAGTAAGTGGGAATCAATGGAGAACCGCCATTTCTCTTTGTCATTTCCCCTTCCTTTTCTTGTTAATCTCATTTTCCTTGATGCCTATATCTTCCACCTACAAAGGGTTAGTTTCCATTAAGGAACTTCCAGAGTATGTAAAAAGTCTGTGTCTAAGAAAATACTAGGCAGACAGTTCATGATGCCACATATTGCTTTCAATAATATCTAATTAAATTTATACGCTCTTTAAGAGTATGCAAGGAAGCTTTGAAACTTTAAAATTCAAATTTTTAAAGAAAATAAAACTGAAGACCAAAAATGAAATAGACCCAAGATCAAAAGGTGGGAAGCTGGGGTAGGTCTCTCAACTTCACATCCAGTGATTTTTTTTTTTTTCTGTTAGACTTTAAACATGTGCACTGTCAAACTAGAAGTAAAAATGAGCATGTGGAAAGTTAATGTGAGTTACGTACCTTTGAAGAACCCTTTTTAGTCACCAAACTTAATATCTTATTAGAGAAATACATATTTTTGTCAGAGTCTATTAAAATGTAGTTCTGAAAAAATCAAGAATGGAAACATATTAAAACACCTATGGTACAAACTCTTTTTAAGATTCTCTTTACCACACGTGGATTTCCAAACTGGAAGTATTTAGGAATGTATATGAAATAGCGGAAATTAAAAAATAATCAGTGTGGTGGTGCCTGTGGCTCAAAGGAGTAGGGCACCGGCCCCATATGCCAGAGGTGGAGGGTTCAAACCCAGCCCCAGGCAAAAACTGCAAAAAAAAAAAAAATCAGTGTCTATATATATGCTTAGAAGATAAATGTAGAAAATCAAAAAACACAGATTGGAATTTTTTGAAAGATCAGGAAATGATTAAAAATACTAAATATAAACACCTAATCATGCATGTACTTGAGCACAGAATACATCAAACAATTCTTATAACTAACTTGTCAACTGACTAGTTTGCTCAGGTGTGCACGTGTGACATGTGGTGTGTGCTCATTATTAAACCTCATAGGATCCCAGAGCCACCTCTGTAAGTGTTTCCTCCTAACTGTTCAGAAATTCTACCATTCAATAATCCTGTGTTAACATAAATAAATTAATTTAAATACTTATTAGTTATATTAATAAGTATAGTATATTTATATGATTTGTTAATAATGCTATACAATAAACTGATCAGTCAAGATCAAGAAAATATTAATACACATATTTAAACCAAATAGAAAAGAAATAATTTAACTGAAATCTACCATATTCTGAACTTAAAAAAATTTATCATAGTCCTGAGCAGAACTCCCTGGTGAGAAGTGTCAGCTTTAAAACCCAGCTGTGCAAATTAATCAGAAAAAAAAAAAGAAGGGGTAAAGCTCACAACATTGATGGAGGATACGGAAGGAAACTGCGGCCACGGTTTCACTGCAAAGGACTAGTCCAAAGTAATTACCAGTCCTGTGACTAACACCATTTAGAAACTAAATTGTATATATAAATTTACAAATGTGTTTGCTTATTCCATTACATTTAGCCCAAACCAACATTAGTCATTAATCAGAAAACCATTTAACAATATGCAGTAACAGTCTGGGAACCAATTACAAGCAAAACAATAAGTAAACAGTATCATTTCTAACACTTGAAAGACATGAGTGTCAAAGCAAAATGTGCCACACACCCCCCCCCAAAAAAAAGAATCACAAGATTTTGAAGTTCAACCATTGTATCTCAAAAAGGCCACTTGTCTGCTTTGGAAAGATGATCATTAGAGCTGAAGGCTCTATCCAAAGAGCACCAGAGCAGAAGTAGGAAGATCCAGGCTGTTCAGAGGTTAAGTCACTTAACCTCTGTGACGGAACTGAATGGATGAGACTTTTTGCTCAGTAATGCACAAACCATAGAAAAGGACGTTTTAGTTATCCAATGGAAGGTTTTTTCTGTTTCATGTGAAGAAGTCTCAAAAGAAATCTGAACCACTATTGGTGGGTTCTGCCTGCACTGGCGTACTCTGCCTTTGCCCATTGCTATAAGTAGCCCACCATGCAGGCATTCCAAATATTTGAATCTGACACCAGTATCTAGCCCGTGAAGTGAGTGGGCAAAACAAAATCACTCTGCAACCCACTACCAACCAGCAGGACACATTTTTTTTCCCACTCGCGTAGTCTGGTAACATAATGTGAAAAGTCTCAGCCTCAAAATTATATTATCACGCGAAGCTTTGAACTTTTCAGTATGCATTGTGAAGCTGAGTTGACAGAATTTCATGGTCATTTAATATTTTTAGCTCTACAAAATGGAAGAAAATTTTTCACATTAAAAAGATACTCCACACACGTGCTGTTGTAAGCCAGCATGAGAATATGTTTGTTTTTATCAGGAAAAAAATGTTGGTATAAGAAACAGGGGCATCAAAGAACCCCAATTTTGAAGTGCTAAAAATACCTAGATCCAAGATAAGTTAACAACAGCAGATGAGCATGGAGGGAAGTGAAAGGCTAAGAGTGTGTACGGATGGCCCCGTTGCCAGAGACGGCAATGTTGTGAAGGCCGCCCATGACTGCTCAGCAGACAGAAGTACTGAGATCATAGGGAACACTTGCATTGACCGAAAGTCCCTCTACCGAGAAGCCACATGACTGAAGTGATCCTGACCAGCGCTACTCCTATTTTGAAGGATTCTATACCCGCAAGCAGCAGGCAGTCACCAAAGCAGTTTGTGGTCAGTTGTTACCAATGGTAGAGTTCCCTGGTCCTGAAGCCCATTTATCAGGTTTTGCTGATGTTCCAGGATGCAAAAAACAGATTCCATCCACAAAAAGACAGGGGCTGTCCTTCAGATAAGTCAAGATGAAAAATCGTACAGAAATTTGACATGATGAGGTCCCTAGATTGCTTAATCTGTTATTTAATTAAAACAGGCAGAGTATGTAGGCGTGTCTTTTTTTGTTGTTTACAATTTGAACCAAGACAGGCGGTGGAAAGATTTATATCCCTTTGAACTTTCATTCTCACTATTTTGAAAGGTGTGCGTGACTTTTTAAAAGTTCCACTAAGTTCGTTAAGATTAGTTATGAGGACAGGAGTGAGTGATGAATGAGAGAAACAAGGATGGCATTAGGACCTCGTGGGTCTCAGGCTCCCCTCACTCTAAGACAGCGGCTTACAGGCCAGTCCTAAGGGTGACCTCAGGAGCCTGTTCAAATGCAGATTCCTGAGACTGTGGCTCAGTGAGCCTGAGGTGGGGCCCAGGAATCTGCATTTTAACATGCACACTGGGGGATTTTGAGGCACTCTGATAAACTGTTCTCATCTGACTATTGACACCCTTATAAAAAGTCTTCTCTTGTTAAAAGTGAAAAAAATTAACACTCAGTGATTCCAGGTTCTGAGAGGCCAAAGAAAGAACAGGGATATGGCTAGAGATTTATCTGTTCCTTTTTATATATTGTCTGATATAATTAAGCACTAGTGTGGTTAAGTAGTTTTAATTATTTTATGTGGGTTAGCAAATGGTAAGCATCAGAAAATACTAGTGAAGAGCCAAAAGTCACCCCCAAGTTTTACTTGAGCTTAAAGTAATAAATAATACAGCTTGAAATAAAATAAAATGGCTTCAGCTGATGCCTCAAACGGGCCATTTAAATAAAACACAGACAGTGCTTTATTATGAGAGGTATGAGAGCATGCACATTTAACTGGTTTAGATTATTCAACTAATCATCCAGACCTGGGAAGTTTAAGAAATTTGAAAGGTTCAAAGTTAATGTGAGGGAAACCACAGGCTTTATTCTCCTGTGAGCAAGTTATTTTGTAGCCATAGATTACCTAGACTAGAATCTCACTGCCATGTGAGATTGCGGTGAGAATGTGTGGAGGGCTGAAGATAAATCCTTCACAAACACTCCATACACAGCACAAGCACGGGCCTTCCTCACTGTGAGTTAGCCATCAGTGTAACTAAAGAGTAAATACAGGGTATCCATAAAATTAAAATAGACAACTATTTTAAATCACTATGTAATGATTAATAACAAAAGTAATCGTAGCAACTCTACTGGAACCATATTATCTATAGCATGCATCATCAATTGTTTGGAAATAAGCTATTTTGATAGGGTGTTACAAGGTGATTCTAATACATTGAAAAAAAATTAATAGTAACCTATGGTTCTGAAATAGGAAATGCAACTTTTCAAAGCAAAAGGAAAAAACCTATTAATACTAGTTGTGTACGTGTGTGTGGGTGGGTGGGTGGCTTTACTGAGTTTACAAATGTTAATAATTTACAACTGAAAATGAGAGAAGCAGAAAAGACAAAGGAAGGAAATGGAAAAGATGGAACCAAATCTATTGGTTAGCTATTTGCCTATTGATAAAGGTGTCATAAGCAACAAGAAAGTTATAGAATGTTTCTTACATTTGTAGTGGTCAAAGTCTTTTATGTAGTCTTATTTTACCTTTCTTAATCTTTCACAGTGATGATTTTTCATTAAAAAAACGCATTCCATTTGTTACGGATGTCCGATATTTACAAGTTTGAGGCTATACAAAGTTGGCCTACACTGTGTCTATGAACCCCAGATTTGTACGTCAGAAGATGCTTTCACTGTGATTTCACAGAGTTAAAAGGCAGAATGAGTTTTGCCCTCCAATCCTAAACGTCTCCTTAACTCTTCCAAATTCTTCCCTTCACCCAAAAAGTAGCACATAACGCCTTTGACAAGGTTCTTGAATGCTCTCTTCAAGACATTTCTGGAGAAATAATCACTAATTACACCTCTAGTGGCTTTGGGGTCGGGTAAAAGGGAGTGCACTTAGAGTAAGTCTGAGTGACAATTAGGTCGCTATGGCACAAGGGACATGCAGCAACCGTGTGCTTCATACTGCAAAGAGGGAAAGGAAAAAGAGACCAAACAGGTACCAAACCTGTTTGTACTATGTATTTTTTTAAAGGATACAAATTTTCAAGGAGCAGCAGGGTATTTTGCAGATAGAGTTCATCTTCCCAACCCAATGTTTTCATACACAGTACCAGTTGCTCAAGTGAGAGCCAGGCTTTCTATTTACTTGGTTGCAAGGCTTTTATCTCCCTGTGGACAAATGAAGCCACTGACAAGCTGAAAGTTCTCCCTAAAACTCCTCCTGACCAACAGCAGGGAACGTGCGAAATCGTGGATGTGCCCATGGGGTAGGAATTCCTCTCAGAAACCTTGAGGGGCGGCTCAGGTAAAGTAACACTATGGCTCCTGGCTCCTGGATTAAGCCCTGGAGTGGCCAGTTCCTCGGACAGAACCGAGTTGGAGAGAATTTGGGGACACAGAGGGGCAGCTGAGGGATAAAAGGATGTTCCCTGTAGGTCACATCAGTGGAAGGCCCTGAGGAGAAAGCAGCACTCACAAAGGAGCACTTATCCATTGTGGAAATTGCTGCCGGTGAGTGGAGGCTGCAGGGGTGAAAAGGGCCGGGGAGGGGCCAGGGAGACTCAGCACCTCCACAGCTGCGCAGACGCCACACAGGGAGGAGGTAAAAACTCACCGGTCCTGGGGGCCCCCAATTCTGCATATTTATGCTGTGGTTCCTTAGATCTAAGTGTAAGATTATGTAATCGATACGCATTTTAGAAGACATCTGAGGTAACTAAAAAATAAAATCTTGAAGCCTTATTCTGGGCAAATAGAATATAATATAATATCCTCCCTAAATCTGACAAAATCCACTAAGAACCCCCAAAAAGTTTCTCTGAAAACAGTATTACTTGGAATACTGACAGGGGCAATACAAATTCTCAAATTATCATTTCAAAAATACAAGACCTATTGGTATAATATATAGAGGGTAGCCATAAAGTTAAATTGCACACGAATTTTATGGTGACCCTGTGTTTATTTAATCAACAAACTATCATTAATATGCTTTATATCTATTTTAAATATGAAATATTATATCATGAAATAAAAGTTGTTTTGCAGCATGAAACTGATAGAAAAGAAAACATCTTCTAAAATCTGTCATTAGATAACTATGTCACTGAGATGCTTTTAAGGAACAGGGGCTAGTCTCTGAAAATGAAATGACATTTATTGAGCATTTTCTACATGCAAGGAACTAAGGGGCTATAGAAAGACAATTTCATGTCTTTCTCTCCACAAAATTATTGCAATAGTAGGTCAGGCCACCTTCCCCACTTTATAAAAAGAACATTTAAAAAATTACGGTCAAATGGTCACTTGAATGGATGGTTAATGGATTCTAATCCAGGGTCTCTGGTTCCCTTTTCCCTGCCTGTTATACAAACTTTGAAAAGGATATTTCCTATGCTATTGATACATAATATGTAACTATTAGTTAGTAAAACTGACTTTTAAAAAAAATTCTCAGACCTTTTATGAGTGGTACTTGCCAAAACCATCTCCTTAAATACTATACTTATATCATAAATAAATACTACACTTATATCAAGAATACTCTTAAAATTCCCCTTACTTAGTGTCAACTTATTACCCAAATATCAAATAATCTAATGCTTTATGGATCAAATGTTAGTTTTCATCCTAACAGGTCCATTTCATTTGGATTTCCTTTTGCCAAAAAAAAAAACAAAAAACCTTATCCTTAACAATGATTATTGGCCACCTATCAGACCATTCTTCAGACTGTGTAGCAAATTCCTAAGGATATTTCTAAGACCTGAGCAAAGATACTACTGAAATAAATGAGCAGCCTCCTAAAGTGCCTACTTGAAAAAGAATAATGTGCATTTAGGCATGTATTTCTAAAATATTTTCTGGTGGAAAAAATACTAACAGTTACTGCATTTCCTACTCTCATCATCCTTATAAGTGAGTAAAAGTTACAAGTACAAACTAAGGGCAGATGGTGGAAAAAACAAATTTGGTTTCATGTCTTTTGCCCCTTAAGAGGTATATGGCCCTGGGCAGGGCAATGTCAGGGCTCTATGTTTTAGTTTATAAAATGTATACAATGGGGATAATAACAGTAGACATCTAAAACGTTGTTTGCATAAAAAGAAATAAAGTTAGTAAAGCAATTATTACAATAAAGCAATAGTTACAATAAAGCAATATTATGTATGAATAGCATGGGAAATGTCCTATTCTAGTAAATAGTGTGTGGCTATTAAATGTTAGACACTTGAAACTTACTTATATTAACCCACATTCTATTAAGACAGTGTTATTTTTGTATACACTCTCCTACTGGACAGTGTTATTTTTGTATACACACTCCTACTATTATGTTATGAAATTAATATTATTGACTTGAAAAGATGTAATTACAAGTTTTACAACAGTCCATAGGAAATCCGGCTTCTTGGTTTAGGTCTCTGGCACAATGAATATGCTAGTGAAACAGCTTGGTTTCAATCACTGACTTAAATTTAAAAGTTTTATTGCATTTTACTTTTATGTTCCAAAATAATTTTAAAAGACTTCATCTCAAGCAATGAAAATTATTGTTATCTCTTTCTAGCAAATTAGAATATAATTAGGTATCTGGTTGCTTAAAAATCTATATGAAACTATTATGTCTTAGAGAAATATAAATACATACACTATCTTGCTTTCTTAAAAAATATATTTTACATTGCTTGGTTTATAAAATAGTTTAGAAATAATTTTATTTCTAAATATAGTATTATATTTAGAATTTTATTTCTAAATATAGTCATTTGAAAAATTATCTAGAAAGACAGAGGAAACAAGGTATGTTTTGCAATGTCGTAGTTTTAGTCCTTCCTTTCCTGACTTCTTTCTTTAGTTTTAATTAGAAATGTTAGCATGAATATTACATATACATTTTTATTAATGTCCTTTAAGACTATTTTACTCTGTAATGTATATACTTACACCAATCATGAAATCAATAGGAATCATAAACTTCCCAAGTGGTTTCCTTATTGAAACCAAAAATGAGAAAATGACTATGGCTGTGTTTTTCAAAAAATGGTACAGTCCTCTAGACACAGCTGTGATGTTGATCATACATCTGACATAGAACTACTTCTGGGTCTCCTACACAAAATGCCCCAGCTGGCATTCCACAGCTCCACCTTCCCAGCAGGCCTCTGCCCAGCCCAGTTGCCATAGATGGCCATCAGACATTTGGAATGACATCAGGAGACAATCTGAGCAGGCTCCGCCCTAAAGAATTCAAGCTAGCAGGAGACTGTAGATATCAATGTCTTCTTGGCTGACAACAGCATTCCAGAGGTCAACCAGGGTGAAAAGAAGATAGCCTTGGAGTTTCCAGTGCCTTTTCAGCAACCAAGCAGCTGACAAATGTAAGGAAGCATCCCTCAAAAAATAAAATAAGACAAAGGAAGCCTGAAAGTATCTTAGAGGTACAATGCCTGTGAAAGGGAAATACGATAACCATGTTCTTAAGTTACGGGATTTTAAGACTGGAGGAAAGTCTACTTATTCAAAGGTTAAGCTCAAGAATGGTTCTCACCCTGAACCAATTCCCGCCTGTCTGATGACCTATTTCTTTGTGCTGTGACAGCCTCAGAATGGGTACAGAAGTGGAGATTCTTTGCATGAGATTAGGAACAACTAACTTTTACTGCAGTTTATCGCTTTCCCATTCCTGTACTTTATGTTGAATGTTCATTTAATCCTCAAAATAAAGTTTTGAGGGAGGCACATTATGTTCCCACATTTTACAGATGAGGAAGCTAAGACAGAGGGAGACTGAAAATGCATCATGATCATAGTGTGTGATGGAGCCAACAGGCCTTTGGCCAAATAGCCGCTTCCCAATCAGACCAGCCTTTTTTATAGTCAGCCATGGAGAGGTTGAGGCCTTCCATTATGTCTTAAAGAACTTAAAGATGTGAAACATTTTTTCCTTAGGGTATTGGATTTCAGAGAGAATGGGAAGAACCCTGAATCACGTGCAAATGGTAAATTAAGGAGGGAAATAAAGACAATAATTCAAATATGGATCAGCTCAGGAGAAGTCTAAGCTTTTAAAAATATTTTCTGTTGTTAGTCATTTAAAATTATTTGTATGTACTCTATCTGGACACTTGGGAAGGACACTGGTCCTTCACTAAAGGTTAACTTAAAAGCTAATTACCACAAAAGAGCAGAATTAATACTTAACACATCACTCTCAATTAACAATAAAAAATACAGAGGACAAATATGACAAAAAATTTACAAGCTTCTGAAGTTAGAAAACTTACGTTTGTCTAAATGTTTATGATCTATTCTGTTGCTTTATATGTCTCAGATAGTATAATTTGTAATTAAGTTTTGTTCAAAGGTATTAACATCTCTGGTTGAATTCTGCCCTAGTTATATCATAATCAATATATTGGATACCTTTTTCCAACTTGTGGAAGATTATACATGGCTGACAATTCTCACCTTCTGTAACACCCTTCCTCCCTGACTTTTAAGAATGCTTTTCAGCTCTTACTTTAAAAGGATAATCCCATTTCCTCAGTTTTTTTTTTTTAAGTAAGCACAATATTATCCCAATTAGTCTCTTAGAAAAAGCATGAATCTGTGACACTACCAATAATACACTTTTTAGTTTAGGAGACAGTATTATTCCCTAAGCTCCTTATTCTTTATTAAATGGAATTTCTTCCTAGAGCAATAGTTGACAGTATTTTCTTTTGTAAAGGGTATTCTTGCCTAAAATCTGTTGTCAGATTGCCTTGCTACAGAGTTAATTGTAAAGGTAACTCCAGGCAAGGTGCTCTGGTCTAATGCAAAGTGTGCTGGATGGACCCTATCAGGAGACTTTATGTTCCTTACAAATTCATGGCATGTCTTTTGGGGGTCAGTGTCTCTGGGCCTGAATTGTCTTTCCTGTAAAAAATTAGGCTCTTGTGTAAAGTGTTCCCCAAGAGCTCTTTTAGAAGGAAGATACTTAAATTCTGAATTTAAAACTTTTTACACTTGTGCCAAGTAACAGAAATGCCAAGACTGTCCTAAAATTTGGCTAGTATCAATCATAAAGCAATTTACTTCTTTTTCTTTTTTTAACCAGCATTCATTTTAAACTCTATAGCAGCACTCTCTATAGAATTTAATGCAATGATGGAAATTTTCAACATCTAGATGTCCGATATGGTAGCTATTAGCCGCACGTGCATATTGAGCACTTGGAATGGTGGTGGTGTAACTAAGGTACTGAATTTTGGGTTTTATTTAATTTTCATTAACTTAGTCACATGTGGCTAGGGCTACCATATACTAGTAGCAGCTTATAGTTTCAGTAACATGGTAATATGAACGTTTTTACACCTGTGACGCATTCAGCCGAGTCTCCACAATGCCTCTGGAGCCTTGGCCTTTCCACCATGCTTGGCGTCCTTGGCACAGCTCCCCGGACACAGCAAAGAACAGCACAAATATCTGAATCCCCATTTTTTCAAAAGATCCCAGCAATGTTTCCGGATGTGCAAGGGGAAAGGAAGTTTTTTTGTTTTTTGTGTTTTTCTCCCTAGCATCTCACTTCTTGTTCTACTTTGAGGCCTTTCCCTCACCAAGAATCGCACAGATGCACCGAGGCAGCTTAACTACTAGACGTATCGGTTGACTTTTAGCTTCTAAAAACAATTCCTTAGATTCTGGGGGCTGTAAAATTCCGTTCTGGGACCCGGTCCTTTGCCTACTGGGCTCTCAAATGAGAAAGTCAGGCCGGCCGGCGCGGGACAAGACGGCGACCGAACGTGCACGCGCCCCTCTCGCTCCCCCAAGCTTGCAGAAGGCTGGAGCGCCACGGGCAGCCGCGCCGCCAGGCGCAGACGCGTGCCAGCGCTTTGTGTGCCGTGCGGGGGTGGGTTCATTTCACTGGGCCCCTGCTGTTCACGTGAGGCGTCGGAGCCCATCCCTACCTCTTTGGGCTCGTCCTTCGCCAATATAGTGGACATATTCCTAGGATCCCAAAAGCAGACCAGCTGGGCAACTACCGTGACCGCGCCGCCACCGCCTGTTTCCAAAGCCCACCCACTGTCGTTGCGCCCTCCTCCATCCCCAGAGCCTACCACACACCCTCTTCCCCAACCAGCCAGCCGCTGGCCGCTTCCCGCTATGCCATGACATCCCCCCCCTAACTAAACACAAGTCGGCACGCCGCCTCCTGCCCCGCGTCGAGACAACGTGGCCGCCCCCTCGTCCGCACCCAGGCCCAGCGGGTCCCCCACGAGGGCCCGGAGCCCGCTTCCTGCTCGCCAGTGGCGCACGCACGTGGCGCACTCACCCCCTACTAGCAGCCTCCGAGCTCTAGAAACGCTCCGGGGAAGGAGCCCCCGCCCCTTCAGCTCCGTCGGCCGGGCCGCGAGTATAGTGGGTGGGGGAAGAGGAGATCGGCAGAGAAAGGAGTATGTAGGTGATGAGAACGGTGTTGCAGGGGAGGACCGGCAATAATTGGATGGCGTTGCGGCTGTTGCGCCTCTACTGAACGCCCAGTCAGCGCAGGTTCACTTGCCACACAATTCAACCGGAGGGACTGTTGCTGCCTGCAGTTAACAACTCCGCCGAGCTGCTGAAGCCAGAGGCGTCCCTCCTCTGGGTCTTTTAGGGGCAGTTGGGGCTGAAACAGGTCCACAGGAACCAGCTTTCTCCTTCCCAAACAAAGAGGCCACCAAAACACTACATGAGATTTTTAACCCCCATTTCCTCCACCACCACCAACGCACACCCCCCCCCCGTAAAGATCTTTAAAAATGAAAGGACACACACATAATAAGGTATCTAGAAGACGCAGTAAAAGGGGAAGTGTGAAAATCCATTCCTTGCATTGAAGGTTTTTGTGATATTTCGAGAGTGGATAGAATCGATATTCCGATGAACAGTTAACCATTTAGTAAAGTCCCATTCGATTTAGTCATGCGTGCGGATACTTTTGAATCAGCCACACACCCGAAAGCATGTTTACTGATCAAGCCTAATTTGGACATACTGATAACAGGAAAAGGAAAAAATGTATCATAATTTGTAGTGGCATTTTAAAAAAATCCTTAACGTATTTTTCCCATGTTATTTCATGAAGATTGCACTTCTGTAATGTGAACAGGCCCCAGGGAGTCATGTCGTATCACTTAGTAATACTGTAAAACCAAGCAGAACTGGGAGAAAGGGAATCACCAGATAACCTAGCGCTGACTACCAGACCAAGTTTGGACTCATTGTGGGCCTCAGCCTAAAAGACTAAACTCAGCTAATACCCCTGAAATAAAACTGGCCAAAATTCATTTCTCCTTGACTCTGAAGCAACTTCAAAATAAAAATAAATTTCAAGGATGTCAACTCAAATACAGAGGCTTTTACGAACGACTCTTCACTATGAAAAGTTCTCCAGCTAATATTAATACAAAAGGGAAAATGGATATTGACCATCATGATCTGATGTGTCTCCAAGATTGGTTCTCTTTCTGGGACTAAATCCGGTCTGAAGCCAAGGAGGGTTTAATATGTGTGCACAAAGTAATGGAAAAGAGATGTTAGAACTCAGGAACATTGCGCTGAGTACAATTAAAAACACTGCCTGGAAGGGTAAGCTATCCCTGCTAATAGAATCTGTAAACAGTCACCAAATACACATCACTAATCTCAATGTATTTTAAATTGGCCTTTAGGCAATACATAAAATAAGCCCTTTCAGCAATTTCATTACAATTATTTCCCAATGTGACAAATTGTATTAGCATGTGATAGGATGGATTTGACTTTCTTGTGATTCCTTATCAAATAGATACAAAATTAAGTTGCTAAACTAAAAGATAAATGTATAATCTTAGATATGAGATAAAGCATATGAGTGAACTGTCTTGAAATAACAAATCCTTTGTGTATTGCAGATTCTCAATCACAAATGGGCCATATGCTGTATACTCTGCTTGGGCAAAAAACGGCATCTAGTAATATTTAGCACTACTTACAGTAAAGGTTTTAAGTATTATCGCAATTAATCATTTTAATTCTATTGTGTTCAATACACATTGGTTTTGTTTAAAATCAGAATGAAGAATAATGTTATTTCTGATTAGAAGTTTTAGAAATAAATCCCTTGAATGTACTTTAACATCAACCTTAGACTACATATCTTTTTCGTACTTACACATTTTAAGGTGCCAAAGAAGAGTTGCAAACTGTGAAGTAACTTCTATGAAGAGATGAAATAAAGAATGGAAGGCAAATGACTGTGGCAGTAAAGAAGTGTATGTGGTGAGTACGTACATTTATTTTATCATCTCCCACAAAACTACCATAAAGGTAAAACTGCCAACTCCTTGTCCTTAGGTATTTATAGCTAGAATAGACATGTATAACAGTGATAAAGAGTTAGATGACCAGCATGTACTTTATATTATAAGCAGCAGCATACACCATTTTGTTTAAAGCTTGCATCACCTTTCTGGGCCTACTTTTGCAAGCACTGTATCTTATACAATTAATCCATTTCATGGGAAGTCACGTATATCATCTATACTATAACTGTAAAAAGATTAAAATATGTTTGAAGCTATTGAAATTTGTATCCTGCTTTTTAGATTTTTTTCTGAACTTCCCTGTTCAATTATCATGTTTGCGTTGAAAGTATTCTGACTGAAGAACAAATACTATACAGTTGAATAATCTTGAGGGGTAGATTAATCTATAGCCTTTCTTCATCTCAGGGTGGGTTGCTGTGGCAACCACCCCAGCTCACTTTAAAATAATTTTTTAAAGCTCACTTCAAGAGCTACACCCAGCGTGGGCCAGGCTTAAAAGCAGGCAGACCCAGTGCACAGGGCTTTAGCAGAATGCTGCTTTAATGTAGGGAAGTAGAGAAGAGGATGGAGAAAGATGACACGCAACTCTGAACAGAAATTGCAATGTTAGCTCTCCCTTGACTTAAAATCCTGAGTATTATGCTCTCTATAACTTTTGTGACACTTCAATTAAATACATTGCTAAATGTAATTCTTCTGGGGAGGAAACAAGTTACTATATATTTACATTTATAATAAAGCACTTTTGATAATTATTTAAGGAAGGAAATATTTGGTGATTAGGGGAAAAAAGCTAGTTCAATAGCACATCCATTCCAGATATTATTTTCTCTTCAAGGAAGTATTATCTTTTATTTAACCTGATAGACTCCAGCTTCCAGTTGGTTTAAATGGTAGAAGCATTTTCTGTTTTCCAGTTATAGAACTGGAATAGATTGGAGAACTCACTTAACACATAAGTAATCTGAAGCCTAGACAGGACGAACCTGTTAGTAAAGCACAAATCTTGAACTAGATAGAGAATCCAGGTCTCCTAACACCTAGTATCAGCCCCTCCCTACATGAGAAAATACTAATCTGATCCCAGCCAACTGCCATTAGGTGGCAAGGATCAGGATGATTTTAGTTTTTTGGCGATTTTTTGGTTTTCTTTTGTCTTTTTCTTTTAAATACAGAGGTATTTAAAGTAGAATACAAAGCATGCCCTGGATTAACCGCTTTGTGGATTACTCATGAATAATTATAAATCTCAGGTGATTTTCTATTGTATATTTCTGCATACCTCTTCTGTTCCACTTCAACTATAAAGGCTCATGAGAAGAAAACTAATGCTAATATTAACTTAGGTCACACATAATTAAGAAGCTAAATCTGCTGATGGGAAAATTTTGTATTTTCAAAGGCCAACTGTGATCCATTCCAGATCCAAAATATTTTCAAATTATCCACAGTGTGGGGTTATACATACTTTTGAATGCTTGCACTGCTTCATTGATAATTATGGGTATGTTATAATGTTTATTATTAAATAATATTTAAAATGTGAAAAGGAAAATAAAATCGTTTCTTTTCGGAAAACAAATCTAAAACCGAAGTGTACAGAAATACCCTCTATAGTCCATTAAAAAAAGCATGGTTGAAATTCATGTATTGGCTAGGTGTGTTTGCTCATGTAAAACAGGCAGTTATAGTTCGTTGCATTAATTATGGCAGTAAGCTAAGATGGTCCTTCAAATGATTTGCTTTGTCGGGACCTTTGTGAACCCTGAAAAACTTAATTTTATTTTTATCACCATGTGTAGACATATCTTAGTATCCAAAATGTCTTTGCCTCTTTAAATTTTTGGATTTTTTTAGAAGTTGTGCTTTAAATGAAAACCTGATATACTTTCTGCCATATATTAAAATGAATTCATGGAAATAGCTAATTTATCATATGAAAAACAAACAGGCAAACAAAATATATTGTAGGTACTAATCTCCAAGAAATGATACTGTATCAGATGGTTCCTGCTTTGTGACAGTTTGCCATGCTTTCCTACAATAAAAGGGAGATTCATCTTAGCTGTGTTGGTAGTCACAGTGGTGATGAGCCAAAAGCTTGGGGATTGTTCAGATCTAGCTGTACTTGCCTATAAAATCAACCTTCCCCTTTCAAGTGAAACCTTGGGACCAGTGCCTAAATGTTGAGCCCATTCTTTTGAGAGAAGCTACTCACACCAAATAACCCCTACATTGAAGCAGGAGGCTTTTTGAAACTCACTGTCCTCATATATTAAAATAGTCATCTGGAGGCATACTGCAAAATTTAACAGGAAATGGAACTAGTCATTGGGTTAAACACATAGTGCAGAATTTTTTTTAAGTGAGGAAATATCTTTAATTAGTTAGATATTTCAGTATACTACTATTGTCTACTCTTGTACATTCCATGTTTTTATTTCCCCTATGAATGTCCTCTTCTTCCTTTTACAATATTAAAAAAAATTATTTTGGTTTAAACATTTTATATAATCTACAATTTTACTGGCACGCAGTCTTGCTCTTTATGATCTGTATACTAGTTGACATATTTTATCTCTGGCTTTCTTGGCGTGGTGTAGTTGGCAAGGGCAGGAGGGCCCCAATTCCCAGTAGTCTTTTCCTAAGTATTGAATATTAAAACCTATTTTTTTTTTTTTTTGGTAAGGAAAAGTTTTTATTATGCTTAAACCTTAACATAAGTATTCTTCCTTATCAAGTCTCTAGTTCTGCTTCCTGTGCAGCTGAAACTCTTCAGGATAAGTGAAGTCATTAGCTATCGACTAGGGTAGCCTAATGCATTTGGGAAGTTGGTTTGGTTTACATGTTAATGACCTGGATAAAGTCCAGTAAGGTGTGGAAGAGATAGAGTGGGGGGAGGGAGGGAGAAATCTCCAAGGAAGCTGCTGCCCTCGGTAAATATTTCCAAACAGATTAGAAAGTTCACGGCCCCCGCGATGAAGTCGAGATTTCAAATACTGGTAATTCTTTTATTATTTCGTGCATTACTAATATTAGAGAAACCTTTCGGCTTTTGGTAGCCTTCCAACCGCTCAAGGCGAAAACCGCGAGTTCTGGGCGTGCAGGAAAAGCACGCTGGAATCGAACGCTGCAGACATCCTGGCCCGTGGCTTTTACGCGTGAGTAAAGGAGGAGCGCACGGACCCGGTGCGAGAATTAAGTGGCTAACGCGCGTTCCAAAGGGGGGAAAGTCACAAGAGCAGCTATTAGGGTCGAGCTTCTATTGGTTAGAGGAAAGATCCCGACTTTAGAAGGACTCTGCTGCTGGCTGGCTCGCAGCGTCCCCGAGGAGCGAGCGCGCGGTCGCGGGAGGCCGGGTTCTCCGAGCGTCCTCCGCGGCAGCGCCGGGAGAGAAGCAGGGAGCCGCCGCTCGCCGTGTTGTCTTCATTTCGTGCAATAAAGAATTGTCATTAGGTTTGCGTATGGCATGTGCCATTACCCCACCGTAAAACTAAAATTAGCAAAATGTCAGGAATGGAAAGATTGATTCACCAAGATGCAATTATCATTTAAAAGTGCTTGATTGAGGTACTGATGTTCAGTGATTTATTCTGCATACCATATACATAATTAAAGTAGTGTAGTGGAGTAATTTATCAATCTAGTTGAGACTGGAGGGGTGAGGAGGGAGCTGCTGTATGTTTGTTTTATTAAAATGCTCCGAGGTCTAGTCCCGCCCCCCTTTTGCAAGAGTGAAACTGATGATTTCTCCAGCTCGCGAGGAGAGAGTCAACGGTTTGGGATTGTGGGGGAGAGAAAGACGGAGAGTAAAACGCAGCGCGAGGCAAAGGCAAGGACAAAAAAAAAAAAAAAATAGGGGGGGGGGAATAGAGGAAAAAGGCACTTCATGGGACGTGCCGCTTAGAACCCCAACCCTGTGTGCTCCGTTTTCGCTGCCACCCCCGCCTCCCCTCCCAGTATCCTTCCATCCCCCGCCCCCACCGCTCTTTTTTACGCGATGTTTCAAAGGCTGTGAGCTGTTCTCCTTTTCCCATTCGTCTTCTGTCACTTCCTTCCTGGACGCAGTTTTCTGGACGAGTCTGGTTACTTTTAATCCGACCGGCCGCTGAGAGCCACTTTCTCCTCCTCCTCCTCTTCCTTCTCTTCCTCCTCCTTCCTCCTCCTCCTCTCCCGAGCGGCCTCGGCGCGCGCCGGAGCGCGAGCCCGCGCGGCTCCCCCCGCGCGCTCCCCGCGCGCGCGCACACACGCACACTTGGTCTCCAGCTCTCTGCTCGCTCTGCTCGCAGTCACAGACACTTGAGCACACGCGTACACCCAGACATCTTCGGGCTGCTATTGGATTGACTTTGAAGGTTCTGTGTGGGTCGCCGTGGCTGCATGTTTGAATCAGGTGGAGCAGCGCTTCAAGGCTGGACGAAGTAAAGATTATTGTTGTTATTTTTTTTCTCTCTCTCTCTCTTAAAAAAGGAAAATATCCGAAGGACTAATCTGATCGGGTCTTCCTTCACGTAAGTACCTCTGACATTTCTCGAGGAAATAGAAATAGCTTGGTTTTGTCTCTGAAATCTGCATCAGTATATTCCACCGCACTGGTTCTATCCCTCTGCCTTTTTTGAAGGCTGAAGTTGGGGCTCTTGGTGTGCATTCTTTTCGTTAGATTCCATGATTTCCTTGTTTGTTGCTAGAAGTAACTTTTTAGCTGGTCGTATCTGTTTGCCATCAGCTATTGAAATCACTTCTGACTCGTTCCTGTCACACCAGTGTGTTTAAAGTTTCATGAAGTTAGTTCACGTCATTAGCATGTTTGTTGTGGTGGAGCGTGTGGAGCCTGACGGATTTTAATATTTCACAGAATGTTCTGTGACCTTGAAGTAGATTCCTTAAGATTTAGCAGTTAGTTCACTGTGGAAAGATGCTCCCATGAGTTCCCCCCCCCCCCCAAAGACTCTGATTTGCCCCGGGTTATGCTTCTGAGACACTAATTCTTGGGATTAGTTTGAGCTAAAGCATGGTTGTCTGTCAGAGTCTATACCTTTTTGCGTTTCCTTCCCTCACCCAAGTGCTGGCTTGATAGAGGGCTTCTTAATTGCTGTGGACCAAAAGCAATACCCTGGCCATGGTACTCCACACTCTTAACAATTTCAGATTTCAGCGTAGGTATTGCTGTTTAGCTCGAGTCAAATACTTAGATGTTTAAAAACAAACAAGGTTAAGTCACTTAAATTGCTTTCTGTTTAGACTTCGGATGAAAGTTACCAAACTCAGTGATAAAGTTTGGCACAAAAGCAGTATCTATAGGCATGGGATATTGTTTATCGTGTTTATTGAATATTATAGAAGTATTTAAATGCAATGCTGATGTTATCTCCTTCCCTAAACAAGACTATTCATTTTTAAAATAAATTTTATATCTGAATCATTTGTGAACTCCTCTAGGTCCAGTAGTTATCCTTCTTTGGGAAAATACCTTTTTCATCACATTTTAGAAAAGCATGTCTTTTGTATAAAATACTTCCTATGTAAATGCTGACAGTATAATAAGTAGATTTGGGCTGTCTTCCAGTTCTTTAACCGGTCCTCAGTGGAGAATTGCTTTGACACAAAGTGCTTTTTACTATTGTACATCTCATACTAATTCTATTAGTAACTGTCTTATGAAATATGTTTGGTGACTACATATATTGTCTAAGTGCTACAAAGGAAAACTCCAGCCACTTCATTATAACAATTGAAAAACAAACAAAAAAAAAGTGACCAGCCTACTTTTCCCTGGCACCTTGCAATGGAATTGTGGTTGGAGAGTAAAGATGTTTCTGTGGAGTATAATAACTCCAATCCCTAGAGACTTGGTAAGACATGGAAATATGACCACCTGTAAACCCTATTTAACCTTACATTGCATACCAATTTTAGCTTTAAATAAGTCGATAATCTCCAATTTGAAGCTAGATATCTTATTTAATTTTTAAAGTGATGTCAATTTTAGCTAGTCTTTTTTGAAAATGTTCAGTAACTACCAGTAGGGAAAAAGCAATATTTTTGTTTCTCCTTCATTTTCAGTTAAAGATAATGCAATTAATAAGCCATATTATTGCCTTCCAGTATGTGCATGAAAATATATGTTAAGTTAATAGAAATAGTTCTAAAGCAAGTAGATTAAGAACTTGAATGGTAAAATGAAATAGCCCTAACATCTTATCTCAAGAGGAAAAAAATCTCTTAAATCAGGTACCTCATTTTATTTGTAGAAAAGTACACTTAGCTGTATATTAGACTGTTAATTCTAAAGGTTTTTTTTTTTTTATCAAACACATTTTTAACATGACATTTGTTTAAAACTTAGTTCCCCAGTCAAGTTAAGGAGACAATAGTTCACAGTTTTCCTTACTTCAAGTTTTTCTCTACTTCAACCTTATAAAAATCTGATTTTTTGTGTAAATATAATTCCCATAACTTTGGAATGTTAGGCATATTTTTTAGACTTCTTGCTAAAGACAGTATTTTACTTCATTGATTAATTGTGCTACTTACATACTGATCACTGTGCATGTGGAACATATTGAAAGATAATGTTAAGGTGTAAATTTTATTAAATATTAATTTGAGGTTTAAATAACAAATGAACACTTGATAATAAAAAGCCAGTTTTCCACCTTTTCTGAGCTATTAATATTTTAAAAGAATGCAATACTAACTTTTTAAGATAGAAACACATTAACACTAAACTTCATGAAACCGAAATATCGACTTACTGCACCTTGCCTCTTTTCTCTTCTTTGTAAAGTGTTCATTTTGCAAAATTTGGGGAAATGGTTCATTCCAATAGGGGAAAGTACTATCTAATGATTCAAAACTGAATCTTAAAAAGATACCCTGTTTTATATTTTTCGGATATCTATTAATTTCTTCCTTGGCCCTCCCTCCACTGAATCAGTACACTACATGGCACAACAGCTATATCTTTCTGAAAAATGATAAATTATATATCAGTTTCTTTTACAAAGAATGGCACTAAGTAATTCCTTCGCGTATGTTAACATTATCTTTTAAAACTTTCTTTTGTTTATCGCAGTGTATTTTGTGGTTTTATTTCTCAACTCTTTTTAAGTGCGGTATAATTTGAGTCTGTGAAATCTCAGAAAGTGAGAAAAATGGGGAAATAGCTGTGCAGCCACACTTATGCTACATAACAACAAAGAAATAGTTATTAAACAGACAACACTGGTTCGGGACATGATTCAAAGCAACATGGGAGAATTTAACGTGCCATAATGCTCATGGAGTAGATTGCAAAGAGATTATTAATAAAGTTCTATTTTAAAAAAGAAAATCCATATCCTCTGAGGAAAAAAATACTTACAAAGATACACATACTCATTTTACACCTATGTGCTGATTGCCTGGACACTGTGGAAGGATTTAATTACTGATGTTCAGTCATACTCTGCCTGTGGAAGGACAGGCGATTAAGGTCCCTGTCCTTAGCACTGTCCCTTAATCTCCTAAGTGTGTGGACTGTCCTGCACCCAGGAAAGCTTGACCGTTCACTTAGATCTGTCATCTTTAGGAAATCAAACCAGATTACAGAGGTGATTTAGAAAACAAGGAGCAAAACAGAGTCTATGTACTTTTACAAAAGACAGATTACACAGTTCACACATTATTTTGATAGGTCAGAGATAAAAGCTGATTGTTGAGGAATGGAAGACACTCCAATTTCAAATGATTGCCAGATAAGTACACCTCGACCCTGTTGCTTCATCATTATGAAGAGCCATTCAAACAGTAGAAAACTCAGCTTTCGAATGACAGGCTTTCTGTAGTGAAGTAAGAAAAAACATGTCCTTTTTATGTACATCTGCATATCTTCATGGCTTAAATTTTAAGTTCTGTCATTTCTTTGTGAACAGACATCAGTTGCCTGCATACATAAAACAGTTTTATAAGTTATGAGGCAGAAATACATTAGCCATTTTCAGAGGCATTGTAAAGAGCACAAAACAGAATTTGCCCAAAATAAAATATACACCCATGATATGGAATAATTGAGTAGAAAATGCATAATCATGGATATCCATTATATTATTCTATTACCAAACATATTTTTCATAGAATCTTTAATTACCTAGATGTGAATCCATATATCTTGATAAAGGTATACCGGTCAAATTATATGTATACATATATAGTTCATGACTGTTATAAAAGGTCATTCTTCATAACAAAATACGATGTTTTGCAGGTTTATTTCGGGGAATAAAGTTTTGGTTTACATAATAACATTTTGAAAACCCCAACTTCTTAGATATCCAACTCTACAGTAATTTCTTGCTTCTTCTAAAATTGAAGTCCTTTTTTACCCAACTGATGCCTCCTAGTGTTTCACACAATAAAACACTAATGAGTCACCCATAAATGTAAACATTGCATTTTCATTGCCTGTATCTTCTGTGATACATAAAATTAATATTTATGTGTTTAATTTTCTGTGCATTATTATAATAAGATAGGAAATTTTAGTGAATGAGACGTTTCATCTGAGTGGATTTATGGTACACACTTGCAGGTTTTCTTTGACCATAACAATATCTTACAAAGTTTTAATAAGTTTATTACCTTCAATTCCAGTTTATATATTTCCTGTTTATATTCACTATTATTTCAAGTGAAAAACATATGCAAATAGCAAAGCTTCCATTTTGTAGGCCTGGGAATTATATAGCTGAGTTCAACCTGAAGTGACTGATAAATTGAAAAGGATAACCATTTAATTTAAACATTAAAATATCTTAAAAGAGATATAAATTGTTTGCCTGCTGTGTTTTTTCACTTGCAAATGTCTTTGTAAAAATGGACTAAAGAAAAAGACAGTGTAGACAAATAAAAGTGAAGATAAATGCACAAATTCCCACAAATGTGGAGTATATTACCTTTTTAGAAAATAACAACGAAAGAAAAACTTGCTTTAAAGGTACATTTTTATACACCGTGGAAGGAAGGCTTGTTGGAACATAATTTCTTATCCCCAGCAACTTGGCTTAATGAGGTACAAGTTAGTGGGCACCAACTTTGGTGTGAGTTTTCTGCCATTAGAACAATGAGCGTAGACCTGTGATATTTTACACATTTATGATTTCAAACAGCTCTCTGGTTCTACTTAGGAAGATGAATACTTTAGTTGCTGACTATTTTTCCTTTCATATACTTAGGGAAAGAAGGAGACATCCTCCCAAGGGGTCTTAAATTGAAAGGATGCACTCAAAAACTGGTGACATTTTTGGGCTCCTTCCTGTGTCATACGATACACACTCACACAAGAACTTTCAGATTTCTTCCACTAACATAGGCAAATGTTCTGAGCACCCAAGTGCTAGATTGAATTTAGTTCATCTATGTTCCCTATGTGTGTGTCATTTAATTCTCCCGATTCAAAATACACAGCATATTAATAATATTTGACTCTCATTTAAGATTTTCTAATGTAGTCAATAATGCAGTGCTATTACAATTCTGTGCATGTTGGACACATTTCAAAGAATGTAAGGGGGTGTGTTCCTTTCGTTCAAGGAAGCAAACATGTAGAAAGGGGTGGACCTTTCCCACAAGAGCCACATTTCTTCCCTTGGAAAGTTGAACCAAATATGCAATATGTAAGTGAATAGCAGCATGAGAAAGAAAATTATCTGCAGTGATCTACTATAGTTAGTGAACAAAAGAAACTGTCAGATTTTTTTTTAAAGCAACTATTACTGATAGCCTATCTCACACTGAATGTTGAAAAGGTCTATGAAAATTTTATAATTTAATATTCATGCATGAAATAACTAAAGTACATGAGATTAATTTTGATCTTGCTCAAAACAAGAATTCAGTAGTTAACTATCTTATTTTAAAGACAGTATTGATGTACAAAATAAAGAATGCAAGAAACATGAATTCTCTTTTAAGAATACATAGACAGCACTGATGTTCTTAGGGGTTTTGTCTGTACAAGAAAAATAATTAAAGAATATTTCATGACAAAGAATGCCATTGCAAAAATAAGGTTCTAGAAAAAGACTATGCAATATACTATTATCTTACATATCGTTGGTATTATTTTAATTTTTACTGCAAAAGAAAGTCATATTCCTATTGAGTATGGCAATTGTGTGATAACCTGTTATATAAATCTATGGTTTAGTTTTAGGTGATAATATGATACATTTGTCATCACTAAGATAACATTTTCTATACTTTATCATCTTATAGACCCAAGTTAAATCTTGGTGTTTATTTTAAAAAGATAGCCAGTGTAAACAAAGTTTAAAGTACACACGAAGAGAACATTTTGAGGGCTTTAAAAAGGAAATTGGTGACGTTATAAGCAATAAAAACAGTAAACCTATTCCAGGCAGATTTCTTCAGGAATCATTGCTCTTAAATAATGCAGAGATTATAGAGACTTTATTAATTCTTAATGCTGTAAATTTGAAATGAATGGAGCAACGTTCCTTCTGTAAGTAGTTGGGAGTCATGTTGCAAGTCTTCAAGCAACAATTTAAATAAAATACCTTAAACTTGTTTTAGAAACTGAATGTATTGATCTTTTCATCAGAACCTTTTGAGAACCTGCTTTAAACAAATATCCTTCGCGTGGTTTGGTTTTCTTCTTGTATCTTGTTGCCATAGATAAGATGCACGTGAAGAATCAATATAAATTATTCTCAGATACTATAGATCCTTAGCATATTGGATAAGGTCCTTTGATAGAAAGTGGAATGTTTTTTAAAAAACAGCCCAAAACTACTTTTTTCTTTTTTTTAACTTATCTGTGATTCCTTCAGCAAGTTAGAATAATTGCAAAAGAATGCATCCTTACCTAAAGCTTAAGGATAGGCGACTCCGGCTTAGATGTGCTTATATATTTGCAAAATTAGAAAATGGATTCACTAATGTAAATAAATTGGGACAGACAAAGAAATGTTTCTGCTACTTAACGGAGTAAACATGACTTTTATTTTTTTATCTTCTAATTAATTGTTGACCCTGACTAAGGTGTACAACCAAGGCTTATTATGGAAGGCTGGTATTAGTGCGTAATGTAACATGAGGGATTGGGACTTCTTTAAAGTAATTTTGAAGATGTGATTATTTAGCAGAAATATTCACTAGAGCATTTTATTTTTAGAAATCATAGTCACACAAGGAAGCCTTTATAGGACCGGCTACCTAATTGCAGTCAAAGATCTCTTTAATGAATGAAAACGCCCGCTCACACACACAGAATAACACGTGTTTTAAGAATATAATGGCCCTACATTTTTAAAAATTTTGCCACATTTGTAATATCTGAACCAAACATATGTGTCTAAGCAGATGTTTTAAGTTATATCCTTCGTGTAGGTGAGTCTGTAAATGTGCCATTTAACTTAAATGGCTTTGTGGGAAGGTAGTTTCAGGAGTTTAAAAAGGAGGAGGAAAAACCCTCCAGTTACTATAGTTTCAGCTTTTTCTTTTTGAAAAACAGTAATTACACTCAGGATAAAGAGAAAAATAAACTCTTTAATTCTTTGTGCCATCCCCAGTGTCTGAGCTAGAGCTCTGGTGTATTTTTATTCCTGAATGTGGAGGGCAGGTACTGGCAGCAAAGCGACAAAATGTAAACTTCCTGGCTGCAGCCCAGTCCCAGCACACAGAGCCACATCATAAACTTCCCTCTGCGTCTCCGAGTGATTTCAGCCCTAAGTAATGTCCTTTCTCCCCCTGTGCAGGCTGAGGAGCAGAGAGCCTTCTCCTGGGCAATAGCTTTGGGAAAGGAAAAGCATAATGCTTCCTTCTTTAACTTAAAAATTCTGCCTCTTAAATAACTAGGACATTAACTGCAAAGTGCATTCAGCATGTTTCCTTTTTTTCCCATGTAGCACTGGAGAATGCTTAAAACAATAGGTATGAGAGACCTCGTCTCCTCCCCCCCACACTTCCACCACCCACAGGCCCAATCAGTTACCTGTATTTTTTTGCTTTGCAAAGAAAAATACAATGGTTTCTTTTTAATGAATATAATTCAGATATGTTAGATCACTTTGTGAGAGAAATTAGCGTGGAGTTTTTTTATGCACTTATCTCAGGGAAATAGCAGTGTTGCACCACAGTACGTGGTGCTAGAGTAATTTTTATTGGTAAACACACTTTTTGTGATTATTAGGTCAAAATAAGGAGTGGAAAGAGAGAAAATTTGCACTTTACTGTTCTGATTTGATTTATGTTCTTCATTGAAAACGTAGTGAAGTAACGTGTTTAATTCCATACAAAATAAATTAACTTTTAAATATCTGCATTCACATATTTGCATTTGAAACCGTAGTCTGAAAATGTGTACTTCTCCTTGAAAAATAAAATTAAAAAGTATTTAAAGGCAGCCTTTAATTTTAATTACCAGTTACATTCTCAACTGTTACCAGTGTGATTTTTTAAAAATCTTATTAAAAATAATTTTAGTTGCCATGGCTCTTTTCATTCAGTAGCAGAATTCTCATTTGTTTGAGGCGCAGTCAGATTACTGCCAGCACACCTTTCTAAAACTAGCCTTCCTCTTTAGAAATGTATTAAATAGGCCCCTTCAGTAGAAAGTGTTACTACATAATAAATATTTGTTCCCATTTTATTTTTAAACTAAATTATTGATTTGACAGTTTGTGAATAGTATATAAATGTTAGTTTAGTCATTGACTCACTATACCAATTATTAATTGCCACTATAAACTGCACCAAATCAGATCAACAGTTAAATATAATTTAATTCTACTTCTCTTTAAAATAGATAATAGAGATAATTTGAATTATGTTGAGATATCAAGTCACTCTTTTTTAGACAGAGGCAAATGTTCCTTAAGAAAGTGTTAAGAAGTTAATACAACATAAACCTTAAAAACGTGTAAGCAGCTATAAGAATGCCATCACGATGGAACATTCCCACACCTGCCACGTTTTCAAGGGCCATTAGCAGAGGAGAAAAGATGTTATCTTTCTTTGGAAATGATAATATAGAGAGGAATCAGTAATTTTTGACATTTGTTACAAAATTAGGCGTTTCATTTAAATATTCAGATTAAATCTTTGAAACTGCTTTTATTGAGACTATAGTATGAGATTTCTTTTTATTTTCTTGGAATTTTCTGGAACAGTAGGATAATTTGAATCATCACCTCTAGATAAGTATTGTTAGACACTTTGTAAAGTTTCCACTGTTGAACACGTGCACTGGATAGACATTTTTAAATAGAAAAACTATTTGGCCTTATAAAACGTGACTAATCAAAACATATATCCTTTAGAGGTTTGCCTAATAGTTAATTCTATGATCAAGAATTTTGGCTCTTTTAAACTGTGTTAACCAATGAATTACAATTCTTAAAGTTACCTAGTACCTACCCATACTTGAGGAGCACTATAACTTGTTGGGTGGTCTTTCAATAAAGATATATGTAATTTTAAAAGTAGATCTTTTCCCTCGTCTTCTGTTACAGTATAAATCCAGACTTCATTCTGTCTGGATTATTTCTCCAGACTACTGAATGAAGGCTAACAAACCTAGTGATCTTTTTCCATTTTCACTAGTTCTTGGAAGCCCGCTTAGAGGAAGCATAGGTTAATGGTTAAAACAATTTTGACTACTTTTCTCTTTTCTTTCACATGTGAATTTTCCCTCCCCTTACATAAACTAAAAAGAAATTTCCACAAAGATATTGATGGATTTGTATAACTGACAAAAATACTTAGTACCCATTGCTTGTTTCCTTATGGCACTTGAACTAAAATGAATCGGCAACATCCCTTCTAGGACTGTTAGATCCTGCTTGAGTTAGAGTGAGCACTATGATGATTTTTACTGGCTTCTCTCATTTTATAACTTCAAAACTCAGAGTTCTTGACTTCGCACTTTTGTTCTTTACTTTTCATTGTTTTTGGATCCTCTCCTGTCTGAGCTTACTTCTTGTTTCCTTTAAATTGATTTGACTACACGTATGAGAGAACTTTCAGATTGATGTGGTTCGTCACAGCCCAGTGCCATGTCATGAAGAGCTCCAGACAGTGATCTTGACACAGCAAAGGCCCTGGGTAGTGTCTCTATAAGGAACCGCTGACAGCTTGGGAGTCAGTGGACGGTATGTCCACGGCAAACATGCACAGCGTTATGAACTCTTAGGAAGTGATACAGTTATTGGACAAGGTGAGGCAAATTATGGCTTTCATGATGCACTATGAAGTATTGGACAAAGAGCGCGCGCACGCTCTGTGTGTGTGTGTGTTTGCAGGAAGTATAGGTAGGGGAGAGCAGAGAAACAAAAAGAGTAAGATGATCAAGATGAACTCGAGAGAAAGGGAAAATCATCTCGGCAAGCATAGAGAGTTTGGAGATCCCATTTCAATTGCAGTATAATTTCTGAAATTATACCTATGTGTGCTATAAATACACCCATAAGCAATAGCGAGTAACTATGAAGAACCATAACCAAAACTATGTTCAAAAGCCAGCCTCCCATTACTGGTAAGTTCAAAAGCCAGTTCAAAAGTGGCTTTAGAAGGGTTAACCACGAGAAAGCCTCAGTTCCAGCATCTGTAAAATGGGGATAATAATAGCACCCACCCCTTAGAGTTGTTCAAGCAGTAACCAAGATAATAGACGTAAAAGCATAATGCAGATGTAGTAAGTGATCAGTAATTACTAATTTGTTATAACACTATACTATATTTTAGTAATTTTATCATCTTGTTAATGAACACTTAGAAATGCCTCGTGTGATAATTATCTTAAACTTTTATTTTTTCAGTTGCACTTTTAGACCATTAAAATTGGTCACTTTCAGAGCAGATGTCTACTTCTGATGCTATGTTAGGTCAATTCTCACGATCGCTAAACACACTATACTTCTCCAAGAAAATCAAAACCTTTTACAGGTCAGGTGTTACAAAATAAATATCATTTTTAGAATCAGAAATGGAACTCAAGAAATAAAATAAAATCCATTAGTTTTTACAGTCATTATTGAAAGATCTAAGTAGAGGATAGATTATTGCTTGGTTCTATATAAAAGTTCAGTTTGAAGAAAACATTTGATTTATACAACTATTAAGTGATTTTAAACATGAAAATAATTTCTCTAAGAATTCTGAAGTTGTTTTAGCATTAGCATCACCCACTTATAAATTCATATTTCTTGTTTTGTTTTATTATTGTACAATTTTTATTGTATTTGGAGATGAAATTAAGAATTGTTGTTTTGCTTATCTTTGTATTCCTTCACAAATACTCTTATATGTTATAGATATTCTATAAATATTCTTGAATAAATGAATTATATTTGCTCATAAAAATAGAAGGCATTTTTATATGAATAGTTTAAAAATAAGCCAAGTAATTGGCACTTCCTATCATCCCATTCTTTTTTCTAGATTTGGTTGTTCATTATTATTATAGTTTATCAACTTTGAGATAATGAACAAATGAACGTATCTTAATTAGGATATTATTCATGTGAGATGAAAACTGTAAAGTACAGAAAATGTAGAATTTTACCTGAGATTACATCACCTTTTGATAACATTAACAAATTTAGGTAAAATGTGGATGAAAATGGGAATATTTCCGGTGTCAGAGACTATTTACCTTTTTTTAGTAAGCTCTTCTGTTTGCCTAGTTTCCCCCCAAAATTTCTGTTTTGGACATCGGGTAACACCAATGATGCCTACCCAGTTTGTACATCATAGAGAATTGTAACTACTTGAAATTGTCCTTGTGCTTTTGAGTAACGCCCCTCTAGCGTGCACCTTGCAGTTCAGATTTCTTTTCTAACCCTGATTTAATGCCCAGATAAAATGTGCTCAGTGCAAGAAATACTTGCAGAGTGGACTTCCCTGTGGTAAAACAGCATGGACAGCTCCCAGCACTGCAATCAAGGATGCCTCTAAAAGCTTTAATTTAAAAATAATAATAATAATAAGTCTGCATGAAGATGATGGAGCCCTCTAAGGCACATGGGCTTAGAGAATTATTCCCATCTGCAACCCCCTCCCCCTACTTAGTAGCCCTTTCCAGGGTTATGATTACTGGAAAATGCCTGTTAATCACCAGAATTTTTTTTTTTTTTTTTGACTGCAGCTGCTTCAGTCAGACTACTAATCTATTAAACAACTTTGTCTCCAGTTTAAAATCTGCATTGTATACTGTATAGAATAAATTTTCTTTGTAATCAGAGCATCGGAGAAAAATTTCCTGATATGATTTATAGAAGCACATTTGTTTTTATGTATAGACCGCTACTACTATTGAGACAACTATTTAAACAATATTGTGGTTGATAAGCATAAAATAAAATATAGTAGTACTATTGAGTGCAAGCAGCATTTACAGTAGTTACTTTTGCAGACTATTTGAATTATGGCATCTTTGTCACATGGTAATAAAAACCCCACATAATTTGAAAACTTACCCTAGATTTTTAAAATTAGACTTGAACTTCTGAAAGGGTTTTTAGAAGTTTAGTTTTCTTATACCAGACTGTGGCGGAGTGGTTTGGCCTCTTTCTCTACCCTGATGCTCATTATATTTGCCTTAATTTGAAGAAATATCCAAAACCTGAGTCAATATTTAGTGCTACGAGAGGACAAAACAGCTCTAATTTACAAAGGATTCTTAAAAAGACATTCTTATATGTAAAATTGACAGGCTACAAGAGGTGGTTGGACGATGTTCCTCGTGTTGGAAAGAATGTTTCAATTAAAGTTGGACACTTTCTCTTCCAGGTCTTTTTTTCTCCATTTTTTATTTGCTGTGCCAAGGTATCCATGTGCGTTTTCCACTGTCATCTGGCTGGCTCCCAGCAGATGCTCGCAGTCTGTTCAGCTGTCACTAACAGGGTTTGGTTTATGAAAAGAATGTGTCAGAACATGCCACTATAGTCACTTTTACAGGTTTTTTTTTTAAAGAGTAACTGAGAATATATGCATTGCCCTAGTTTTATTGTGCTCAGCCCTTAAGAGATTTCTAAGAAACTTTTATTATAATCATAGACCAAAAGCTATCTTCCAAACATTTTCATCAGATAGTTACCATTAAAAATAAAATTGTTAAAGTTCACAAATGTCTTTAATGATGAAATGTGTTATATTTAAATTAAGAGTAGATTTTAATAGGAACATTTTTGATAAATTTATGAAATTTTCTATTACAAAAATTTACTGCATGGTCTTTGAATACATACCTGCACTCATACTGAAAACAAACCTACTTTCTTACTCAGATCAAAGCATGGTTTGCTAAACTATTGTGACAGAATATTTATGCTGGGCATGGTTGTGAGTACCAGTTATTTCACCTGAAAGACAAAATTGGTTTCCTGAAGTCTTTGTCACCATTAAATATAAACCCTAATACTAGAAATATTTGATAAACTATACTTTGACAAAAAAGTGAATTTTATTTTTTAGCTGTTCATGTTTTAAAGACATAGCATGTAAATGCTTCCAAAGTTAAATTTTTTGTCTATTAAGTTTTCTCTATTCCTACCAACTATCCTTAATAGTAAAAATTTTAGTTTTTTGCCTTCTTCATACAAAGCAATTTGGGGGGTAAATTTACATAAATAAAAAATATTGAGCACTGGATATTGCATTAGTTAGAGAATTAGTATGTTTACTAAGTTAGCAGAATTAGAAGGCATAGGTATATGTGATAATTATATACTACCTATAGGTAGATAGTAGATTCATTGACATTTTGTGCACAGTTCTTGGTGTTTAAATATCTCTCAGAATTGAAGACTTCAAAAGGTACTGAAATTATAATTTTGGTTTTTAAAATAATTTTTGTCTTGGAGAAGCCAAAATTCAGGAAAATTAAACATTTTTTAATCAACGTTAAAATTCACGTGTACTAAAAATGCAGATTTATAAACTTTATTAATGCGATAATGTATATAGATTAATAATTAATTTTATAGATATGTATATAGGAAAACTAGATTTCTTTGTGGAGAAAATATATGAAATACATTTATGGCATAGTATATGTCGGAAATTTTTCTGATTATGAAAGTGATACAGTGTCACACAGACAACTCAAGCCACATAAATGAAGATTTTGTTTTAAGTAACTCCACATTTTAGCGAGAAAATAATTTACCGTTGGAACTCATTGGCACTGTTGTCATATAGATTAGTTGCTTATGTTATTTTTCTGGAGTTATGCCATGTGATCATTATAGTAAGTTTTGTTAATTCCTAAAGCAAAAGGAATCTTTGTTCATTATACTTCAAATATCATAATATATACATGTCTATTGTTAAGTTGATTTTGTCACATTTTTGATGACGTGAAGACACAGACTTAAGATGAGTCATAAAGGACAGTTCTGGAGTTCACCTTTTTCTGCCAAAATTTTCATTTATCTAGGCCATTACACATCAGGTAGCTTTACCTTTTAACTAATCTGTAGGTACTCAAATTGCTTGGCTTTTGGTAATCCTGAAATAAATTTTGCTCCTCCATAAAAGGCCAAGAACCACGAGTGGCAAACGAATGGGAATGTATAGGAGGAATCCTGTGCAATGCTGTAGCCTCATTATCTTCCCCTCAAAGTAGTGGTGAGGCTGGGGCAGAATTAGAGTGTATTACAAGAGGGTAGGCTTAGCCTTGCTCTAACCACCAGTGTTAGAGAGGTGAGTCACGTGGACTTGGAAGAGCTACCAGAATCTTTCATTTTGCTACAAGTTGAATTTATATATTTCAAGACAAAACTCCAGATGCAAACTTAACGTTTACTTATCCTGAATTACTAGTCCTTAAAATTCTTTATTCATTTCTCAAAGTGTAAATACAATTCTAAATTTCAGTGGGAAAGAAAAAGACTTCTTCGTAGCAGGATTCATCGAACTTGAATATTGACAGATGTGTTTATTAGCCTTGTCAAATACTTGTAAATGACAAATCTTCTTAAAAGGTAGGTTCTTTTATTTAGTAATGCCTCATAAAGGAGAAATCAGATTTTTCAGATTTTTCCCCTCCTATTTTTATTTTTAAAAATTAAAGGCAGAGTCATTTTGAACCATGAAATTTTCCTGGTTCTCCAGGATCTGAACTTTGGAGCCATTTTGTCTCAGAAATACTTCGTAAAGTTTCTGCAGTTGTCTTGATTTCCAACACAGGGGGTACCACCCTCCTTTGTGGTTGGGAGGTAATTCTTTCTTTGCCTTTGCTTAGTCATAGGTCTTTTTAGAGCAAAGACAGAGTATTTTTGTGACACTGTCCCCAAAATATATATTATTCATAGACTAAGAAACCCATCAAAGAGTCTCACTGCAGTCGTAATGATAGGTTGGACTGCAGTGACCAGAAGGCTCTCCACGCAGCTTTCTTGCAGGGAATTTAAAGACAGTCGTATCCTTTTTCCATCTGTATCAACATATGTTGACCAGTTGGTTTTCAATTCTTGCTGGGTTGGCGGTTGAAAGTAGGCCTGATCTAGAAATATAATTGATACTTTCAACTATGACTTAGGAATTCCACTTTTACTTTTCTTGCTACTCAAGATACTGCTAATAACATTTATGGTAAGTGTTTAAAAATCTTGCATTATTAATTTGAAAGTATTATTAATTATAATGAAATTTAGACAGCAAAACATCACAGCCAACTTTTCTTTCTTTGCGAGTTGACTGTATATTTGGGCACCATTCAGAGGGCTTGCAGCTTTATACGCATTAACTTATTCCTCATGACTTAATGAAGTGGATAATGTTACTATCTCCATTTTACAGATGAAGAAACTGAGATAAAATTTTAAAAGAAACTTGCCCCTTAGTTAGTGGCAGAGCTAGACCCTCGATCCAGATAGTATCAAGAGTCCATCCTTCTACGTATTTAGCCAAAATCACATCTCTTAGATTAGGAACAGGAAAGACTCAACTATTAATCTTTTTTTTTTTTTTTGAGACAGAGTCTCACCCTGTCCACCCTGGGTAGAGTGCCGTGACATCATAGCTCACTGCAGCCTTGAGCTCTTGTGCTCAAGTGATCCTCATGCCCAAGCTTCCCCAGTAGCTGGGACTACAGATGCCTACCACAACACCCAACTAATTTCTCTCTCTCCTTTTTTTTGTTTTTTTTAGTACAGGTGGGGTCTTGCTCATGCTCAGGCTGGTCTGGAACTCCTGAGCTCCAGCAGTCCACCTGTCTCAGCCTCCCAGAGTGCTGGGATTACAGGTGTGAGCCACCCAGCCATAATTCTGTATGGCATCTTGAGGGAAATATTCAGTAATCCTGGAATGACATTATAACTATGTTTTTGTGGTTTTTATTTTTTTTTAAAGTGAAGTTTATTTATTTTTATTTATTTATTCATTTTTTTTGTTGTTTGCACTTTGGCCAGGGCTGGGCTTGAACTCACCACCCTTGGTATATGGGACCAGCACCCCACTCACTGAGCCACAGGCACCACCCGTTTGTGTGGTTTTTAAAGAGAAATGAACTAATCATTGGTTTGTGATATAGTTCTACATTGTTACGTGAAATGGAAAAGTATATTTTATTGTTTGCTAGATTGTCTTTTCACAAGCACCAGATTTATATTTAGTATTGGTTTAAGTTCTTATTACTATTTGTGAAAATGTATTTTTTCAAGTTATAATATTAGCTTGAAGTGAAATGTGAGGATCTACTTTCATGTCATCCTTGTCTAGTGACTTCCACTTTGCTATTCATTCTTTAAGCTGTTTTAATTGTTGTAACCTTCACTTGCAAGAATCATCGTAAGTTATAGTGTTAACTTAAGAATGTGAACCATATGACAGAATCTACACATGAACGTTATGAGGATTTCAAGAATTATTTAGTTAATTCAATTAGTGCAATTGGGTATTCTGGAGAATTTTGATTCAAGCACACCCTTTAACTTTTTTCTTCATATTTAAAAAAGAAAACAAGCAACAAAATCTTAAAATCAGAAATATATGTGAAATAAGTACTGATGAGTTAGAACAGGTTATATTATATTTGAAAACTAGGAAATATTATAATGTATCAAGTTTATTCATGAAATGCATGACTTTAAACTTTTAACTGAATGTTTCTGGGTTCAGTAAAAGGCCTTTTGAAGAAAGAAAGGGATCATTTTTAGAATTTTTACCATGACAAACAATATGAACTTTCTTCCTCTGATAAACAGTTTCCTTGTTTTTTCATAAAAGTATTGCCATATTCTTGACTAGAAGTGAGGACAGATGGGCTGGCCAGAGGTCAAATGGGGCTCAGATACTTCTGAATTACCAAATGTACAAGCTTTGGACTTCAAAATTAGTAGCTGCCCTGTCTTTAATGTCATGGATTCCTTGCTAAATCTGCACAGTTCATATTAATAACTACATTTGGTTGTGCTTTGTTTCACTATGAAATATTTGTTTGGATTACCATGTAAACACCCAAATAATTAATGGCCTCTATATTTAAAATGCTTTTATTAGAATTGGGATTTGAAGATTTGGGAACTTTGTGTGTTATTGGAAATTAATTGGTTACAGTGAACAACAGCCTTCACATCACTCGTAGTGCCACTGTCAGGGGGCGTTCCTTGCGTTTTTGCAATATTTTAATCACTACTGATAGCTCTTGGTGTTCATTGATGTCTTCTAACACAAGGACTGGGCCAGTTACATCCACCTTCTTAATGTGATTTTTGACTAGAGTTTTTGAATTCCCTCCCTTTGGAACCTTTTGACTGTGAAGCACACTCTTAAGACTCCATAAAGCACCAGATTTATATTTAGCATTGGTTTAAGTTCTAATTGTAGGGGAAATAAAGATTTACTGTAAAGGCCTGGATTGCCCAAGACCAAGGAGCAAGTCATAGCTACTGGCTGATTCTATGGGAGATAATTACATAAAGCTATTAGTGATGTTTCCAGAAAAGGATTTTGATATAGCTAATATTATATTTTGAAAGCCTTTTCAAAAAATTTAACATCCAAGGACTAAGATCAACTAATAATTTCTAGCAAACAGAAGCCATTCAGAAACTGTGAGCCGTAATTGCTTTTGTGTGTATGTTAATTGACAAGGTTGTAGGTAGAAAACATTCCTTTTCCTTCGTGCAGTTAGTTGAGATCAGTGCTTCTCAAAGCAGGCTGTACCAGGCATGCCCAGGTCCCACCAGGTCCCATCAAGATTCAGAATAAATTAGTTGCTGTCTGAGTATTGCAGTTTCTCAAGGTCTGGGTCCCTTTAATGATTGAGGATCACTTTTTAAAAGAAGATAGATATAGGGCGGCGCCTATGGCTCAAAGGAGTAGGGTGCCGGCCCCATAAGCTGGAGGTGGCAGGTTCAAACCCAGCCCTGGCCAGCCCTGGCCAAAAACTGCAAAAAAAAAAAAAAAAGAAGAAGAAGAAGAAGATAAATACAGATTTTTGTTTTTAATTTTTAAATTATGAATAATAGTCTGGGTGCAGTGGCTCACTCCTGTCTCTAATCCTAGCACTCTGGGAAGTTGAGGAGGGTGGATTGCTTGAGTTCAGGAGATCGAGACTAGCCTGAGCAAGAGCGAGACCCTTTCTCTTCTAAAAATAGAAAAACTATCTGGGTGTTGTGGTGGGTCACTGTAGTCCCAGCTACTCCAGAGGCTGAGGCAAGGGGATCTCTTGAGCCCAAGAGTTTGAAGTTGCTATGAGCTATGATGCCATGGCACTTTACTAAGGGCAACAGAGTAAAACTCTGTCTCAAAAAAGAAAATAAAGTGATGAATAGTTTACAGCATGATGTTTTTATATATGTACACTTTGTGGCGTGATCAAACTAGGCTGATTAGCATAACCTTCACCTTGTATATTTATCATTTCTTTGTGGTGAGAACATTCAGTGCACAATAGAATACTATTTAGCCTTAAAAAAAAAAAAAAAACAGGAAACTGACATTTGTGAAAACACAGATGAAGCTGGAAGACATTATGTTAAGAGAAGTAAGCTGGGCACAGTGGGAGAAATATTGTGTGATCTCATTCTTACCAGAAGACTAAACCAGTTGAACTTATAGAAGAAGAGAATAGAAAGGAGATGAGTGGGGGCTGGGAGAGAAGGAAGCGTAGGGCAAGAGGGGACACTGGTCAGGAACTGAGTTACAGTCAGACACCTGCTGCAGCACTGTAGTCAATGTGTTGTATATTTCAAAATAGTGAATCTTGAATTTGGGCACACATCTCCATATGTTCTGAAAGTCAGAGAACGAGTAAGTCAGCGGTTCTCAACCTGTGGGTCGCGACACGTTTATAACCATGAAAATGCATCAGGTCATTAGGAACGTTGAGAACCACTGAAGTAAGTGTACGACTTGAAAGCCTCCTTACGATGTGCCTGGAAAATGCCTACTGCTGTTTTCTACCACATTCCCTTGGACATCAGCTGTGAATTCATCAATTAATCAGTGGCTTCTCTCACTAAGTGCTTAGGGGGGAGTATTTAATTAGGAATACAGGGATGTAAGGTGAAGACTTTGCTCCTGAGGAATTCAGTCTTCTGAGGGACAGGGATATGCCAAGTGCAACTTAAATACAAGGTGACGAGTGCTAGATTGCCGGGACGTTGAGGGTGAATCAGGTGTCGGGATGTTCAGCTCCTTCTAGAGATGACCGGTCAGGTCAGTCAGTCTTCAGTAGAGGGAAGGACACCAAAGGTGAGTCTTGAATGAGTCAAATCCTGGCAGTGTTCCGGAAAAGGGAATTTTTTCAGCTAGTCTTCCTTCTGAAAGCACAACAGATTTTCAAATGGCCAACTGTATTCTCAGCTTTGTATTTTTTAGTTTGGTAAAGCTTTCCAGGCCTCACCCAGGCCTTTAGGTCCTCTTGAAATTCGGGGCAGCTAGTGAAGCTGTGAGGATGGTCCAAAAGTAGGAAGACTTTCCATTCCCTGACGAGCCCCAGAAACCTGACTGTTGTGGGTCGGAGTTAACTGCGAGGATGCGCCCCGCCTGCCCTCGCCTCCCACTCCGTTTCCTAGTCACAGCTGAGAGGAAGGGTGGCTGATCCCGGCCCTCCCCTGCACTCCACTGTTTGGACAAGGGATAAGAACGATCTAGGAGAGACCGGACCGGGAGATGCCCTGAGGACACTTCATGGTGTGCTCCCTTACCAAAAGTAGCTAAAACAAAACTTTCAGTGAGGATTTCTGTTTCTTTAAAAAAGCAAGAGTTAAGTTGAAAAAGCACTTGAGTATCTTTCTGTTAGGAAAGAATCTTGTGTATTTTAAAAGATCTCTGTTAAAGGTGCCTTCATAGAAGGGAACAGGTCTCTAAGACATAGCAAACCATGTGGTCTTCTAAGATGACTTTGAGAAATGATATTGATTCCATGTTGCCAAACAAACATACAAAATGCATACACATTGATCAGTGTGTGTGTGTACATATGTACACAAGACAAAAAAGGCAAAACCTAACAAGAAAATAAAAATAGTAGTTTCACAAGTTACATAGAAAAATGTTTTGTTATTTCACAGGAAGCCCCACCATAAAATGAACTACACAGTTCTATGTAATGAGGATGTATGGTGCTGGTCCTTGGTATATAATGGAACAAAATTGCAACTCTGTACACAACTCTTTGGTTCCAGCTGCTCCATAATGTTACATCCCCAAACTAGATTTTTGATGAAAATAAGCCCTGTTTCTTTGGGGGAGGGGCGGGGGAGGATGGCACTGCTTGGTAATACCAGGTCCCGGTGACTAGAGTAGAGAAATAAATTAATTACGAAAGACTGAAAACTTTGGTCTAATGAGTTGAATTTTTTGGAAGTCATAAAATGTAGTGAATTGAATCTCAAATAGATAATACATTAACATCACACATGCAATTAGAAAATTATCACCTTGAGTAAATTAAGTATACAGCATTGAATTCAATTAGCATGTTATTAGAGATTTACAAGTCCGTAAATATCATAAGGTGAGATTTATATTTTTAAAATACAACTGGAAACTCTCCAAAGATTCAGTATAATCCAGGTGAACACAATTAAGCCCTTGAAACCCCCTAATACTGTTCCTCCATAAAAGAGGCATATTTTTCAGCACTGTCTTACCTTAGAAAGGCAGAGCTTCCTATGATGGTAATTTATAAATCTATGGAGAGTCAGACTATCCAGGTGAGTTTTTTCTCTCACATCATGTAATAGGTGAGAAGTCTTTTTTGGTGAATCAGCTCATAAATGGATAGACTATGCAAATACATAACTGCATCCCACTCAGGTAACACAACATACCAATATTGGGGGATTGTATTTCTAAGACTGCAATCCAGTGAATTTCGGATCTGGCTTCACATTTGAATCTCTTGGAGAGCTTTATAAAAACAATGCCAGGATCTAGGTCCAGCGATTCTGATTTCATTGAACAGGGATGGGTCTAGTTCATCCGTGTTTTTAAAAAAACTAAAGTGGTTGAAATGTATAGTCACAGTTAAAAACTGCTGCTAATGGAACATTCAAAACCTCTAAAACCTTGAAATAACCTTTGAGCGCTCAAGGGAAGTAAATACAGAGCATTAGTATTATTTCTCTTCTAAAGGTATGATTGAGAAAAAATTAAATTGATTTCTTATGTTATAACAGGAAAATTATGTCTTCCATAGAATCTTTCCTTTTTCCATTTACGAGACCAGCTGCATCATTCCAGTTTCTAAATTATTGGCATTTCTAAAGATTAAGTAACAGGGGAAGTGATGAACTTTATAAATAGACTGCCTGAAATATTTGGCATGAGGGGTCAAGATGTAGGCGAAGCTGGAAAAAGACTTTAGTTTGGGTATTAGCCAGAGGCCAACAGTTGGTAAATTCCCTAAATTTCTTTAAGAAAGTGAATAGTAAGAATCTCTTGAAGAACATAATTTTTTTTTTTTGCTCCAACATGTAGTCATTGAAACCCAGAGGGAGGGAAAATGTACCTTTCGAGCCAAAATTAGGTCATGCCAACCACAGCAAATTGGAAGCCCTGCTTAAACTGTAGTGCTGCAGGATTGCTGTGGATCATCTTAATGTAGGGCCAGCGCTTCCAGAACACGGCCACCGAGCTTGCCGACTCTGAGTGGGACTGCTCCGGCTGGGCTGCCGTAGGGACACAGATGTGACCTCAGATTGTGTCTGAGAGCTACGCTCTGGAGTATAGCGTGTTTTTTTAAGGTTAAAAAAAAAATTACAAATTTTAATGAATGAAATAAGAAAAACGTATTTTGTTTTATGATTTTAGGGAGGGGAAATGTTAAGGGGAACAGGGAATGCACAAATCCAGCACGATGACCAGCAGACACAGCTTCCTGGTATTTCAGACAAGGTTGTGCAAAGAGGTACCTTACCATTTAAAGAAAGAAAGAAAGGAAAGCCTGCAAAGTAATAGTTCCATTCATGTATCCGCCTGTCCATGTTAGAAGAGGCAGGCTTTTTCTTTTTCCAGACTTAGGAAAGGTGGAAGAAAATGAGGAGGTACTTCATTCATTTCTCTGGCACCTCCCATCGTTGAACCTGCTGGAAAATGCAGTATATTTGCATTATATAAAAGAAACTCTTGTCCTTTCATTGGTATTTCCAGTCATTATTAGAATGCTGAATTGGCCATAAAAATGTTAACTTATTTCCATTACATAAAGGAAATTTATACTCTTTCCTACTTGCAGAAAGTATTTAATAAAATGATAAGACCTGTAGGGTTTAAGAAAATTTATTGTAGAGTGCCCTACAGAATTTTATGACATTGTGTAAGGAAAATGGGAATGTCTGTTACAGTATCTCATATGTTTGTTCTGTTCTTGAAATAGACTCAAATATATGTTTTTTGTGAACACTGCTGAATTTGCCTCTGCAAAAAAAAAAAAAAAGAAAGAAAATCTCAAATTTTTGGACTCGTTCCTAAATGAGCAAATATATTTGCAGCTGAGACCATTCGTGCCATTACCTTGTACATCGATGTGCTATCTGCAAAGAGAAAGTTTTTCACTTTATAAGCAGCTTCCCAGTGTGTACAATTAATAAATTTTATCAGTCTAGTTTCTAAAATGTTGGCTTCTCTTAGGATGAGGTAGCAGTGGTTAGAAATACTCTGTCAGTTATGAACTGAACTGGGATATTGAAAACTTAAGTGCTTTCCTTCTATTGTAGAACACTGCATTCTTCCAGTAGTTAGTACAGGAATTTTCATGTATTAGATGCATTCTCCTTGATTTTTCTGGCATGCTAGTTCTACATTCTTGATAGCACAGAAAATAAAAAGTACAATCTGTCCTGTGTATGCTTGAGTCTCTAAACAAAGCCACTTGCGTGTGTCCTGTCTGTGTCTTACCTTTTAAGTATAGGCTTTGATATACCAGAGTACACCCAAGAAACCTCAATTTGCAAATAGTTTGCATCTCAAAAGTCTTTTAAAATAAATGGAAATTCAGAATTTATTTTTCATGGAAACAGTTTTTTAAATGGTTGTCACCTTCTCACGTGAGCCTACAAATTTATTTAAACAGTACAATTCAACTAAAAATTGTAAAAATAAAGGGAAGCCCTGCAAGTGTTGTAATACAAGCAACAATGATATTGTTCAAGTTGGCCTTAACCAGTAATTAGCCAAAGCACTGTATATGACTAGGCAGATGGAATTTTTGTGAAAGTAATGAAAACAAGTTCTAGATAGTCACGATGTAATCATGGGCATGGGCCTCAGAATGGTTTGCAATCTCTTTCTTATTACCACCTTACTTGGGAGAACTTTATTTCCCCCGCCTTGGGAGAACTTTCAGCATGATACTCAGGTGATCAGAATGTTTGCTGATGTTCAAGGATTACTGTTTAAAGTATTTTTAGCTTCTAATTCCTTTTAAAAATGGATTTTTCTATTCCTAAATGCAGACGTGCAATAAACACCACTCTAAATGTTTGTTTGTTACCTTTGCCTGACGTGAAGACTGCCTGAGGAAGCGGTTTCCCCAAGGAGTCACTAAGCAAGAACTGGGGGTTGACAGGACCTGTGCACTGGACAGAGGCTGGAGGAGGCTTGCTCCTAACTGGCGTTGGGACTCGGTGGGCTCTGGGCCCCGTGCCTGTATCAGCCGCACTCTGCCACCTTCCTTGCCCTGTGATTAACTCGCACTGGACTGTCTCCTCCCCAGCATCCCAGACAGAAAGAGTTCTGTTGCCTGTGGCTCCAGAGTCTAAAACTGCCAGACACGTCGCATACCAGTCGGGGTAGGGGGGAGCAGCAGTCAGGGATGGTCTGTCTGTGCCTGTCCCTGATCCCCATCGCCCTGTTGGTTTGTGACTATTCAGTAGATACTTACTAAATCAATGAGCAGATGAATTCTGCCACACTCTTCCTTCTAATCTCTGTGGAAGCTTGCTTATTCGGGAGTCTCCTGAAAAGACTAGGAAAGTGCCTTTAAACATATGGGTGGATGCTACACGTGAAGGCAGGGAGAGGATAAAAGCTTGGTGGGTGTTGGATTCAGAATGTCTTCTCCATCAGTCGGTCACGAGGGGCGGTGCACATGGATGGAAGTGGAGGGAAGTTTGAGGAGGGTCAGACTTTCCAGAGTAGGGGAGATTTTTACCTTGAGTTGATTGGAATTAGCTATTCCCAGGTTGGACCTCTCTATCAAGAAATGCCAACATTTGTTAATAGGAAGAGAATAATTTGCTGAATATTTTTATGAGTCAAAAAAATAATACTTTCCACATTAAACTCACTGAGATTTTGTTAGTGGTGTTTTGTTAACTTCATCATTTTTAAAATCCAATTTTGAGATTTTTCTCTGCACCGTCTAGACTTGAACCCTAACTTGAGCACACTCTGCAGGAAACCTGAAGGGAGGGGATAGAAATCTGTGCACCATGAAGAGCTTTACTTTCTTCACTGCCTTTTATATTGCTCTCTTCATCAACTCAACCGGGTAGTTTATTCTTCGTATTAGAAAAAGAATCTCTGAAGAGTTAAGGAAAATGTACCCCAAATTATTAAAATAAATATATCATTTTATTGCTATAAAATACGTAGTACTGTCCAAAAACTGTAATAATGTTTTTCCTTTAAAAAATGAATTAATTTGTTTTGGAGATAAAAATATCTTCAGATTATTAAAGAAAATAAACTTGAATATTAAATATTCTATATAGCATTTGATAATACTCTTTCAGATTCCCACATTTAGTAACAGCAGTTGACAAACTATAAATCTGAGAAAAGGTTACAAAGCTGCTTTTTTAAATTTGTGTTTGTTCTTCAGGTTTCTTCAGCAAGGACAGCCCTGGTCCCGCACCCTTCCAAGGTGCTTCCCACCCTGCTCGGCTTCCTTCCTGGGCATAGAACCACTTTGGGGAGTAACAGACACACGAGCTATTCTAGAATGGGTCAGTACATTCACAGAAATACTAAAATTAGAGTGAATCTCAGTTCTCAGAAACACAAAAGTAAAACCTTAAAGACTGTATTGGAGACAGTTGTGAGTCCTTTTTTCCTATCACAGTAGAAAGAATGTCAACTTTTGTAAATACAGTTTTCAAGGATTGCACGAAATACAGTATCATTGTAAAATGGAAATACTATACAAAAGTAAATTATTCTGAATCCACATTCGATTCTGAACACCTTAAACTTGGGCACTGTTCCTTAATCAGCTTTCTCTGTCGTCTGCATGACTCTGTTGCCCATAACAGACGTCCCATCTTTGTTGAATGAAATGGAAGCAAGTTGGCCGGGAGCAGTGGGTCACTCCCTAGCACTTTGAGAGGCTGAGGCAGGAGGATCCTTTGGGCTCAGGAATTTGAGGTTGCAGTGAGCTGTGACGATGCCACTCCCTCGAACTCAGGCAACAAGAAAAACAAAAAATAACAACCAAAAAGAAACCAACAAAACATAAATTGAAGCAAGTGAACGAAGGGTGATTATTGTCGGGATTCAAGTGAGAGAGACCCAGGAAAAATTGTTGATGAAATGTTTCCACTGTGAGCATTTTCCCATCATCTGACTTTTAGAGGACTTAATAAATACCCAATTTTATGGTGTTTACAAATGTCTATCTTGTACTAAAGTTACTATTTAAAGTATTGTTCCAAGTCTGATGAAATTTAAACTCTTTAGCGTGCAGAGATTGAAGTGTTATCATCTTTGTTTTGAGGGTATATATATCTCCTGATGGATTTATAACCTTTCGACTAACAAATTACTTTTCCACTGGATCTGTTATACTCCCTGACTGACTGAGGGAGGTTCATCATAACTACCGTATAAGTCCGTGACAATGATAGTGATTTTTTGTGTATTTTAATGCACATTTCACAGTCAGGGAAGCTGAGGTTTAGAAATCACATATATTAAAACTTTGATCCCAAAGAAAACATGGTTCTTCCTGAGCTATAAAAAGCTGATTCCAATAGCCTTTAATTCATTTTGTATGCAGGTAATAGATTAATGGTCCTCCTATATCTTTCTCAAATTACAATTTTACATTTCTTTTTCAGATTTTGCCCCACATAGAAATGTTGAATTATTACAATTCTTATCTATATCATAAGTGAAAGTCACGAGATAACTGTACTTTTGTCACTGATAAAACAATGTTGAAAGGCACGTTTATGATTCATTAGAAGAGAAAGTACACTCAGTGGTTCTGATTGAAATTTAAGCTTTATGCAGTCCATACATGTAAATTGTTTTATTTGTTTTGTGGTAGAGATCTGACTAGGTTGATCTCATCTGTAAATATCTGAAGAACTCAAATACATTGGAAAGGGTTAATAACTTCTGTAAATCTATTATGTAGACATTTAGCAAAAGAGAAATCATGCCTTTATATATTCCACTGATAGCATCAGTAGGTGAGGAGAATAAGAAAATCTAGATGATAACCATATTAGTAAAGTTTTACTCTTCACTAGTAGTCTTCATAAGACATTTGTTTTAATAATACAGTTATCTAAAGTGATAGTCATTTTATTTCATTTATGCAGGCAGATTCCAATTACCTGTATCTATTTAATGATAGTAACTTACTTCGTTTTCAATTTATTGAAGGCCTAGGCATTATGCAGCTAACAGAACATTTGTTCTTAGTGGTCCTGATGGAAGATACCTGGATTGCATGTGTACACTGCTGTTTGATAACTGACTCTCGTTCAAGGGCATACAAATCCAGACTAGAAACCTCCTTATCCATTGGGTAAGCCTCCTCAGTCAGAGCTACATTCTTTACGAACACTACTTAATTATATCTGGGAAAATAAAATCATGATAAAAATCTTCAGTAAATAATTGTTTTGTTAAACAGTACATGCATTTCAAATGATGATTAATGCTCCCAGAATCCTGTATTTCAATAAATAGAACATTGCTGTGAGTGGTCTTTTCCAGGAACGGAGTTTAGAATATGATTCAGACTACCTTCTTGTCATGTTTCATGAACTTCGTTCATCTCAACTTTCTACCACTGGTACTTTTAGGTGTGTGTTTCTTTATATTAATATAAATAGCTTTAAATTTAACTTTTTTAATTTTATAGAAGAGATATAAACTATGGAGTAAAAGGAGGTAATTTTTTTAGCCATCACAAATGTTGAGTTTTCTATGACTAACCAAAGTTGAATACACAGTTATCTATACAGTTCTAAAATTATTTTAATCACATTGATATATCTAAGAAGATACAAGTAAGTTATTTTTTGGCACTATAGTACCAAGGATTGTAGAGCATTCTGTGTATGTTATTGCCAAATACAATCACTTTGGGTCATGTAAATTTTCACTTGTCATATTATAGAAATGTTGCAACCTAAAATACAAATACAGTTTGATAATTTGTTTATAGTCCAGATAACTAAAGCACTTAGGGATTAAGTCTGATTGTATTGATTTCATTCTAAAGCTTCAAGTAATAATCTTCCCGGTACATTTCAGTACAATTAGAATGTTTAATCTTTTAGAGATGTGGAAAATAGTCTTTACAATTAAAGTACTTACTATAAATATTATAGTATTGTCACACAAATACAAATGCATAAATTATTTTAATTTAAAGTATAAAACAGACATGTACATTAGTAATATTGAATTTTTACAGCTTAAGTTAGGCAGGTGATCATCTGGAATGTTAAATTAACATTAGTGGTTTGCAGGGTGTTATCAAATAGAAGCTGCAAGTCAGTAGAAAAATTAGCCAGATCCTAGCAGATAAATTGTTCACATTTTTATCTGTATCCACTACTTGTTAAGACAGGTTGATGGATGTCAAAGTGGAAGAGAGAGTGAAGTCATGGCATTATTTTTACAATGAAACAAAAGTAGCAAACGTCTTCATTAAAACACAGTTGACCTTTGCAGGGATGAAGGGTGCTGACCTCTGATGCAACTGAAAATTCAAGTGTAAATTTTAACTCCCCAAACCCTTACGAAAGGCCTTACCCATAGCTTAAACAGTTAACAGTTGATTAACAAATATTTTGCCTGTTATATGTATTATATACTATATTCTAATCATTAGAAAAAGTGGGAAAAACATATTACCAAGAAAGTTATAAAGAAGAGAAAGTATATTTACTATTCGTTAAGTGGAAGGGGATCCTCATAAAGGTCTTCATTCTTATCTCGTCCTGTTATTAAGTAGATTGAGGAAGAGGAGGGGTTGATCTAGCTGTTTCAGGGGCAGAGGCAGAAGAAAATTTGAGTATAAGCAGACCCATGTGTTTCAAACCTGTGTTGTTCAAGGGTCAACTGTGTGTGTGTATATATATAGTTCTTTAAAGAATTCATTATATATAAGCTACTCAATAATACATACATGTATACACATATATAAAAATCACCAAAATCAGAGTGTATTCGCAAGGCCGTCGGCTGGCTGTTCTGTGTTGAGCTGAAGGCATTCTGGCCATCACAGTGGGCTTGAAGAGCAGTGACCTACTAAAGTCTGCTCCAACTCTAATCTCCTCCACATTCTCATTGATTTTCGCAGTTGCCAATCAGATGCTGCATTCTTAAAGCAATCAAAGTAGTCATCTATAATCCTCCTATTTGGACCACCTAGAATTCTAAATAACCACTTCATTGAGGTAGAGAATCTTTTAAATGACTCTTCCACAGAGAACAATGACATTAGTAAACAGAATTTTTATCCCCAAGAACGTCAGTTTTTTTTATCAAAATCTAAACTTTATTTTTATCCTCAGTGTGCCCCTTTTTTTTAATCTATAGTGATACAGTACAGAGTGAGAAGTTACATTACTTAAGTGTTCAAAGTATGTCTCAGTTTTATGACGTTATTGTGACTAGAATAATTATAATGAGAATTACACGGTGCATATAAAGCACTTCGCATATTGCCTGTTACCATCTCTAAACAGAGAGATGATGAAAATGTTTGGAAATGTTAGTTTTTACCCTACAGATCTGGTTTTTATCTGCACAAAGTTATCCGATGTTCTGCAAAGAGGAATGACATCTATAAAGTTGTACCTATTCAACCCAACTTATAGAGCTGGCTGGTGTTGTTATCTTCCTTAACTCTGGACTGTCAAATACAGATCATTATGATGTTATTAAATCTTGCAGATTTTCTCTACAACTTCTTTCAGCTATTTGCCTTTGAGGATTTTTTTAATGGCAAATTATTCTACACCATCTCTGTAAAAGTTTTGATAATCTAAAACATTAAAAGTACCGGATAAAGTATTTTATGTGAGTTTTAGTTGCCCGCATCACCCTGTGCCCCATTGCCAGCTATAATTGTTAAATTTGCATAATGGAGTTTATTTGCACACTGTGTATTGCCACTTTTTACTCATATACTTTACAAAGGGAATTTATTTGAATCTAATTTTTTGTAATTTAGATAATAGTTGTTTGTATTCAAATTCACATTTGAGGAACTCTTTGTGATGCACTTGTGAACCAAGTCATTACCAAAAGTTGTACAAATGTAAATGAGTTAATAACAAAATACAACTGGTGCTCTTATATGAAAACTATAGGTTGGTATATGAAAACTAAAGATGGGTAGGCTAACTAGTTATGTATCTAATCAGTCTATTAAAATTCTATCTAGTGGTCCTGGGATCAGTCTCTCTGTTTTTTAAACATAGTTGTTTTATAGCTAAGTTACTAAATGAACAAAAGAAAAGTGGTAATAGAGGAAGTTGGCATGGAGAATTGTCGCTGCACTCAGCTCTTCTGATCTTTTTCTAAAAATAGTTTTAAAATACTGTCCAAGTCAGCTGATGGAAGCAGGGAAGTGCTTCTTCATGCCTTCTTTCTTTCTCCATCATTTCAATAATGCTTCTGATGAATTAAAGTATATAAAATATATAAGTATATATCAGTGCTGAATTCTGATAGCAAATTGAGAATTGGAATTGCTAAATCTCCAGATATTTATAACACAGATTGCTAATCTCAAACCCAGAACTCAATTAGCATTCTAGAGCTGAAGTGGTAAATTTTTAATAAAGATATCTCTTATGGGCAAGTTTTATTATAACATACTAGAATGTCATTTGTTCTTTGAAGGTGTGATTTATTCTATTTAAATATAAGTCCCGTAAAGGAGATGTGTTAATCTGTTTTTACTGTAAGTACATAAATATGTCTGTTACACTCTAGTCGCGAGATATATTCAGAAGCCAATATGCCCACACTCTCACATTTCTTCTGTAAATGATGAATAATATTGATAAATGAAAATTACAACTCTGCAGTAGAGCTCAACTATTGAATACTAAATCATTCTGTTACTAACTTCATGTTCCAGTGGCATTTTCTAGATAAAAAATAAATGCCATCTCTACATTGAAGAAATACTTTGTGCTTTGTAGCAATGAAAGCAAGTGTGCATTTTTAAGAAAATTCACAACACAGCCACAAATAATGCCCTTTAAGATTTAAAGTGCCATTTTCAAGAATGGTTCAATTTTCAAAATAGAACATTTAAAGCCTATTTCCTGCCAGACTGCAAACATTCCATGTGTTTGGTACAATTAAAATAGAAGAGTGGTGGAATGAAACTCTCCCATCTACATTTTGGAAAAACATAGTCACTTACCTCAATTTGTCACTGTGCATTAAGAGGCTGGACCTTATGCAGTAGAAAAAGAAGGTGGCAGCTGTAACTCCTGTGACAGACATATAGTGATCATGACCCATTAACAGGACTTGGCAATGACGTTAACAATGTTACAGGTAATCTCCTTGCAGGGATAAACTGTATTCAAATGGTATTTCTACCATATTGAGCACAAAGAGAGTTCTCTTTGTAACTTCGTTGCTTAATTTTCTTTTATCCTAACAAAAATTTTTCAAAGTAATTCCTGTAATGGTTTCCTTTTCCTCTTTGCTCCCTCAAATGACAGTTGACTCCAACACATTGTTGCTGTCATTTTTCTGTCATTATATGGGCTGCCATATATATGTGGCACTTTCAAGAAGAGTTGAAGTCAATTTTATTTTGATTACAGGTATAAATCTGCAGTCAAACATTGTTAGACTGTTCATAACCAAAATTTGGAAAAGCAGAAGGCACATGTAGAGAAGATATAGGTTGAAAATTCAATGTCGAAGGAAATTCTTCATTACATATTTTGTAAAAATTCTCAGCATCATAAATTATTAGGACCACATATATCATATAACACGTATTTTTATCACAATTTCTGAGGTTTTGCAATATAAGATACAGATACGTCCTTGCTTGTTTCCCACTTCGGATGAGTTTATCATACAGGAAGGGAACAGCGATGCATGGAAGATTCAGGTAAATGAATGGAGAAGAACACCCAGATGGTAAAGATGTAATCATGTTGAAAACTTTGACTGCTGTTGTAATCTCAAATATAGTAATGTATCTGTATTGAAGTGCCTACAATAAAGACTTTAACGCAATGAAAGTTGGTTTCAGTAAAAAGTTTCTAAGCAGGCCCTAATTTCTTAGTTACTGTTGCTTAGTTGCTTCCACGTCATATTTCAATACAGGAAATGAACAGTGACTATAAAGGAAGAGTATTTTTTTCAATAATGTGGATTCATTTAAAAACTTTTCCTTCCTGAATTGTTTCTGGGGTCTTTTGGCAATTTGAACCAGCTGTTGACAGCGGCATTTACAGGCACCATTGACAATGTGGGGATGTGACAGTTTCGGTTTAGTGTTCTTTCTTTGTAATGTTCATTCTAGTCTAAACGTTTAGGTGCAGGTTCAATTACTTCATGGAATTAAAGCGAATTCATTGGTCATTGAGATTTTTTAGCATCTCATGTATGTATTCAAAAGTTACTTACAATGAATGGGTCATTTTAGGTGTACAGGTGAATTATTTTCATACATGGTTTGTATTAGGTAAGCCATGTTCAATAAATTACAGAGTACTGCATTTCTCATCAATTCCCCTATAAATTTAACCTTTAGCAGCAACATCTGTTTCCAATTCATTGTCAATTTGATCTGTGTGGTCAGAGTTCCTAATTATGTTTATATAACTAAGATATACACCAAATGGAAAATTAGAGGTATCTTATCGCTGACTATAAATTTTAGGTAGGTGATTGGTGGTAGCCTATAACACTATTTAAAATCTTAATCATCTTAATCAGTTATTGTTGAAATGACTGTAAATAGAAATACATTAAGAAATATTATTTGAATCAGAAAATATTAAATTTCCTTAATATTTTTGCTATACTATGTTTGGACTACAAATAGCAATATATTTTTTCAATTTTTTTCAATTTTCAAAGTGTGGCAAGCAGAAACTAAAGAAATATTAATCTTACGAGAAATATTAAGGTGTATTTCTAGATACAAGTTCAGGTCATGGATACATTTGAATTTGGGGTGTATATCACTGTCAACCAATTTAGGACTATGACATACAAAATCTTAGAAACAAGGTGAAAATATTTCCTGGGAATTTTGTAAACCCTCCTGACAGGTGGCAAGATAGCTGAGGAGATAAGAACTTGGGATCTGGAGTCAGCCCCTCTTATCTCAAAACCCAGTTTTGTTGCTTACTTGCAGTGTAAGTTGGACAAATGATGTATTTTTCCTGACCCTTGATTTCCTCAACAGTAATGTAATATGGAGTGTGATCATGATAGTATGAACTTAGCCAGGTATGAGATTCAATTGACATAGTAGAAATAACTTCCCTGGGACATGTTTATTTAATGTTACCAGACATAATAGGATGATTAAAAATTATTTCACAGGAATAAACTGTCAAACACAAATTGACCTGGTTGCCACATTTCACATCTTGTTCTTTAGAACTTTTTTCTCCCGTGTTTACAGTCTAAAATTAAATCTAACAAGGTAATTTTCTAGATTAAGAGAAATTGGTGGATATTATTTTCAATAGATCATAGTTCATGAAGTCTTTATTTAAAAATAGATTACCTAGCTAATATCTTTCACTTGTAGAAATGGAGGCTTAGGGAAAAAAATAAATGAAATGCAAAACTTAAATTTCAGAAACATGAAAAAATGCAGTTTAAATGTGATTGTGTACACACACACATTCAAGTAACTTTTGAATACATACATGAGATAGGCAGAATCGACTGCCTGCCTAACAACTGGTCTATCTAATTTTTGCGCAGTGTGTCAACAGAATTCTGACAGTAGACCTTGATTTTTGTCAGCTTAATTCCATTAATTTGTTGTTCACTCAAGATTTAGGGAGTTAGTCATTGAATTTAAATAATACACACACTGTATTTTAAGTGATATAATGTGTCCATGTTTGTATGTTTAAGCATAAAATACAGTTAAAGTTTTAGGGAAGGCAACTGGTGAATGGAACAAAAGACTCAAATAGAAATTCTTTTTTATGTGTGCCATGAAGTTTTTTAAAAAAACACATAAAACTAGAGGAACATTTTGTAAAGTACCACATCCAAAAAAATTAAATGTAAAAAAACATTAGACAAGGCATTACCACCCTATTTTATAGGGATCTTCCAGAATAACCCAGTTTTCTGTATTTCCCAGCCAGTTGCCACTGACGCTCTCTCCTTCACACCCTCCCCCTCCCTCCCAGGCGGGAGGAGGCTGAGTAGTCTGTCTGGGGAGAAGGCTGGGCTGTGCCCCATCACCTCACCTGCTCTCCCCAGCTCTGATGTTTCAGTGCCAGCATGGAACTCGTCCTTAATTTCAAAACTTCTGAAAAATGAAAAATTGCTTTTCTTCCACCCTCATGGAGATCTCAACCTAGAGTATCATCTTTTTAAAGAATATTATTATTATAATTATGTAGATTCTCATAAATACATGACAAACCCACCTGGGAAGCTAACCAACCGGCAGATAACTAGCTACATGCAAGAGGTGTTTTCTCCTTTATCTCACTACTTCTTCCAAGAATTTTTTTTAACATACTTAATGAAAACTAAAATGGTGACATAGAAACTATCACAGTATTTCCCACTTCTTTGCTTACTGTAATGTTGTGGCTGATGCTCGCTTCATAAACTCTCAGGGAATGATTTTCTCACTGTCTGTCTTTTACTTTGTTTCTTCCCATAGAGTTGATGTCTATAATTGCATGCTGTTTCTTCTAATGCAGTATCTTTTATTATATGATAGAAAGTAATTAATCACTTGCTCTTTTACCCTTAATATGATAGAAACATCTAAATATCGTAGTCACAGATTACCCAGATATATAACATCGAAGACTATGACTTACTAGAATTTTTCCTTAAAGCTAAGATAGTATTGCTCATTAACTATTTTTTTCATCAAACCCTGGTGATTTGCCAAAGCTTCTCAGATTTTAGAAACCAGACACAGGCAGGAATAAAAGAGCTGAAGAAGGCAACAATAGAAAAGATGTGTTGTAATGGCCATGCACAGTGGCTCACACCTGTAATCCTAGCACCCTAGCAGGCAGAGGCAGGTGGATTGCTGGAACTCAGGAGTTCCAGACCAGCCTGCGCAAGAGCGAGAACCCATCTCTACTAAAAATAGAAAATCTAGCCAGGCATTGTGGCGGATTCCTTCGTCCCAGCTACTCAGAAGGCTGAGGCAAGAGGATCACTTGAGCCCAGGAGTTTGAGGTTGCTGTGAGCAGTGACACCATGGCATTCTACCCAGGGCAACAGGGTCAGACTCTGTCTCAAAAAAAAAAAAAATTTTAATGGAGCAGTTTTAAGGACTTGAAAATACTACATGGTATTAGAAAATTTAGTATGTAGGGGAGGATTGCACAGAGGTCAAAGAAAATTCATCTTGAACCACAAGCAGTGAAGAGGGAGGGGAGTATCTGATTAAGTAAAGAAAACACCAACATCAAAAAGCACTATGAGAATAGGAGAAATTAAAAATAGTATGGAAATGAAAGTTCTAAGCCATGGTAAAAGCTTAAAGGGGAATGAAAATTAAGAGATAATTTTTATAAATTTATTTAGTTTAACCAAAAACAACAGCAAAGATAAAATAAAGTGTAGCCCATGTTTAACATGGAGGGGGAAGTAAATACAGATAATACCAATAATATGTAAGTTCCCTGGATTTTTGTCTGTTTTATTTCCTGATAATATCACCTGAAATGGTCCCTGAAACATAATTACTCAGGAAAAAAAAAACTGTTGAATGAAGTAGTGAAATGAACTCAGGCTTGTGGCCACACATGAAATGGCGTGCATGTATGATTGGTACCCAGTGACACCGAGCAGCAAAGCGGGTCTCACTGAAGTCCTCCTGAGCAGTCGGGCTCATGAGGTCATTTTATTAGCAGGAACCATTGTACACATATGGCCACAGCAGCGCCACAAGCTGCTATTCTTGAGAATTTATGAGGAAAGGGTAACTATTGCAGTGATAACATTTTATAAAGGAAACAAAGGATGACCCTGAGAACCACAGTTAACGTTCTTATTTGTAGACTTAAAAATATACAAAGAAAAATCACAATGAAATCCATGTGTTGCTTATCCTGAAAAGTTCAAGGTATATGAACCAACATGCTTCACATAAGAACTGGTCCTCTAAGAATATGTTCATCTTCTTTGATAAACTTTAAAGAAGAGATAGGTCTAATGTCAAAGTGGCAACCTTTCTATTTTTTTTCGGTCTGATGCTCTTTTCCGTATATTGGGAAAAATACTATCTAAATCACATGTGGATTTTAATTGTAGCTAAAGGACTAGCGAAGTAAATAATTTAGTCATAAAATTTTAAAATGCTAACAAGTCCTGTGTAAAGAGAATGTCTGAGGTCTGGCCCTTGAAAGATAGGATCAGAACTGAGCTTGACCTTGGCAAACTGGAGAAGTGGTCAGAAATCTTGAAGCCAGGCGGAAAGAAAAAACAAACTCTCTAAATTCAGAGTGTGCGAGAATTGGCTAGGAACAAACCTGGCAAGGGAAAAATATACAAAATTGAAAAAAATGAAAAGGTAAACATTTACTTTAAAATTCATACAGTGTGTGGATAATTAAAAATGTGTATTTGATAAGAATGTACAACAAAAGCTTTCTTTGAGTACTGTGTATATTTTTGGACTCTGGAGCTACAGGCAAATACAGTAATTTGAAATGATGAGCTGCAAAATGGGGGAAAAAATGAAAACTAAAATAAGGAAAGGATTAAAAGAAAAAGTATCAATCAATACACAGTCCTCAAGTGCATAAACTGAGGGCATGATCACCAAATGGTGTTCTCTGGACAGAAAGAGGCATGAACGTGAAGTATTCCAAGAAGGATTAGCTATAAGTAAGAATTTCCTGAGAGTAAGAGTTGTGAAATATCAAAATAGGTTGGTGAGGAAGGTTATGTTGCTCCTTTTCCGGAAGGCCTTAAAAATAGGAGATGTGGAATCTTCATGAAATAATTCAGGCATGGTGTTATCTGAAGGAGGGAAAAATGATAGGACCTTTCAGAGCCTCTGCCAATATTAACGTCTGGCATTTCTTCATTTAAGTTGGCTGAATGGAAATACAAATATGTACTTCTAACCAAAAGAAAGCATTTTTTTCTGCTCCTCCCTGACATGGCAAAATTGAGCTTTCTCATAAATATCCATTTTAAAGCACGTGAAATTTCCAAACCCATCCTGAAATTCTCCACAAAATATTTAGCATGACCTTTATAAATGTTTATATTAACTTTTTTTTTCAAAGGAATTTGATAGAGGTTTACCCTCATTGTTTCTCTAGTTTATAAGATGTAATTGGTGGCCATTTTTGTACAGTTTTGAATTTTAGAACCCTTAGGGATGTGGACAAATAGTGGTTTGGTGTTTGAACTCGGCGCTTGATGCAAATGTCATCTTTTTAGCATTTAAGAGTAATGCGTACTCTCTCCCCTACTCAGAGTGCCTTTACCGCTGGACCCACCAACACACGTGAGTGGCACTGATGTAAAAATTACTCCACGGGTGCCTTCACTTTGAAAGGCAGGATGTGCCAACAGGTTCTTTCGCCCTGAATCAGAAATCTCAGGGATTTCCTGTTTACTGAAAGCTCTGGTAGAGTGCATGGGATGGAGAAGTGGTCATGTGGAGCTTTCACTTTGTGGTGTCAACTGCCCAGCATCTCAGATTGAACTCAGGCTTGGATATAATACGCTATTGTTGCCCATGGAGTTTCTGCATGGCTCAGACACACTGCTCTTGTAACAAAAACATAATGTAAACACATTAATGATGTACATGTACCATGCCGTTCTGCCCATGGAAGCAGGAAAAACAGTCTGACACATACTGAAAATATACATACAATTATTTCCCCTCACTCTGTAGACCTGATAGAGCAAGGTTACACAATACATTGTGAAAAATAGTCATGTGAACTGTAATACACCAAATGCATCGTTTCTCTTCAACAATTATAAATATATCGCCAGTTATGTCAACTGTTTTTATATAATTAATTAGTATATTTTATTAGGTGTGTGTCTTATAAAGCCAATAGGCATTCAATTACTTCTAAAATGTACTTGAAGTTGAATTGCACAGCTATATTCAGAGCTCTCAAACACAAAGAATTCTAAAGAAATAGGTAGACGTATAAAGTTCTGAAGTGGAAAGTCTCCTGCAAGTACAAGTATTTCTGGTAGACCATAGTTTGAGGAGGTGAAGAAGGTAAGAGCAGAGAGAGAAGGAAGATGGGGGTCAGGATGAGCAGCGCAGTAACAACCAGAGTGGATTAGGTCTTGTTTAGAGACCTACTCAAGGTACGTTGAAGGGGAACACGATGATTGCTTCCAACCTTGAAGAAAAGATTCTGTAAGACTGTGTAATTCTCATCTTTATCATAAATGCAGTTGACTCTCCTGACCGATTATCAGGAAAACACCTGTTTTACTTTTCCCAGGATTTGTGAAGAATATATGCCAATCTCTACATTAACTTGGTTTTCCCTGTGAGCAACACTCATTTGTAGAAAGTAAAAAAAGTAAATAAAAAACAGCTTTTGGTGATCAGCCAGTAAAATTCTAATACTAATGATAAATGTCTAACTTCTGTTTTATTCTTCTGCAGCACAGTGGGATAAACTCATTTTTTGCCCTCAAGAATAAATGAATGGGTGGCACGTGTGGCTCAAAGGAGTAGGGCACTGGCCCCATATGCCAGAGGTGGCGGGTTCAAACCCAGCCCCAGCCAAAAAAAAAAAAAAGAATAAACGAATGTTAGCTGCATTGAAGAAGACTGATTTTAAAAGTATAATACTTGATAAACTCCACAAATCCTTCCGATTACCGCATATTCTACGTAGACTTTCAATTTGTAAGTGCTCTTTAGGACATGGCATGGAGAGAATGTAGGCTGAGTACTAAGTCTGTGGCTGGATTTATATAGATTCAGAATTATGACTCTTAATTCCAGCTCTGTGACCATGGGCAGGTTACTGACCCTCTCTGTCCTCCAGTCTTTTTTTTCTATAAAATACAAATTATAAAAATGCCTTCCTCCTAGGCTGTTGTGGAGCTTAGAATTAATATATGCAAAGCTTTTAATGCCTTTGAATTTTATAATTCCTAGCTTATTATTTATTTATTTACTAAGCTTCTAAATATGATTAGTGGTGCAAAGTGAGTAATTTAACCTGCTTAAATCGCTTGAGGCTGAGGTGAACAAACCTTTCAATACCATTAAAAAAAAATTATATTTATCTAGACAGTTAAATATTGTCATCCGCTTATATTTTTCTCTGGGATAATACCCTTTTGAGAAGCATTCTGTCTTCTTCTTTTTTTTTATTAGACTCCTTTATTGAATTTATATCATTTAAGAACTTGGAAGACATCTTAGAATTTGAACCCAGCTCCCTGTAAACGTCTGATGAAAATAAGTCCCAAAGATACACATTAGGAGGTAGCAGAACCCAGCCAGCAGCCTGCTCCGAGAGGGCTTTCTTTCCACTGTGCTCTCTGGCCTTGTGCTGGGTGCCTTGGGCTTTGGGAACAAACCACACTCTCCAATTGCTAAATATTTTATTGATATTTTCACTTTAAATGAACAGCAGTTTTTTGCATTTGATCTCACGTTTGTACTTTTTATGTGAAGCTAAAAGAATAATTTTTCATTCTTCTATCATTTCTTCAACAGAACTGTTACCTTTTTCTCAATCCAAGCAGTGAGCCGGGTGTTGATACAGGGCATTTCAGCAGAGCAGTCAGAGAGGAAGCTTGTTATTTCCTTTAAGGTAGCGCTTCCCAGGGGACATCCCAGACAAATTGAAAAATACTACAAATTCTGGCATTCAGCATATAGAAAAATCCTGGAGTAAAGAAGTTGGTTTTCAAATTTATTTAATTTGGTGTTTTTTTGTTTTGTTTTGTTCTGTTTTGTTATGAGAAATAACTTCTTAGCATCTTTAGGAACCAGTAATGTTTGTAATGCACTTTGGAGAATGCTGAGGTGGGCACTTTGGGACCCTGAGGTAGTGATGAGCTGGCCGCCATCCATCACTGCTTTCTTCCAGATTCTAGGTTGGAGAGAATCAGGCTAAATTTTGTAACTTCTGATCTATAGTAGCATGGTCTTTTTTACAGGGGAAGTACAGTAATACTTTCCGTTTAGTTTTATCTGCCAAGGATGCCTTGAGCTATCCTTGAAAACAGCCTGGGACAAAATGTGTAGACGTGCTGAGATAAGGGGTTCCTGCCAGGCCTGTGGCCTAGAAACCGGCTCAGCTCAACGCTGGCCCATCGGCCGTCCTTGCCTCTCTTGGAGTGTGTGAAGGAAACATTGTGCTCGTCTGAGAACACCTCTATTCCAAGCTCTTTGACAGTTTCATTTTCCATATCCCCTCAGTTCTAAACATGTGGAAAAGGAGATAAAGAAAGGTGATGAAATGAAAAAATGGAGTGGGGAATGCTACAAGTAGAGAAAAGTAACGCGTATTTTATTTCCATGCTGGGTTTCTGTGCAATCATGACTGAGTTTTAGAGAGTGAAATAAATGTGCCCCAGAGGTTGTTTACTGGATAGGGAGGTGAGAACGCAATGTGAAATAATGGTTAGTTTTGAAAATAAAATCAAACACCATATACGTTTTTGGTACAATAAAAATCTGTACGTGACTTTAGGAAGGAAAATACACAGTATTAATTTTAAAAGTTTTTTCAAATTGGTTATTCTTTTTCAAGGCATTTGATCAATTGTAAATGAAAATAGTGTTAATTTCAGCTTCATGGTAAATGATATGACTAACCTTATTTTAAAACTGATAAACCATGCTCACCAAGTAGGAAATAGAAATAAATGATGTGGAATGAAATATCAAATTTCTATTCTCCTCCCCCCAGAAAATGGCAAGGGAGAAAGAAGTGAAAATGTTAGCCCTTAATTTCTTAAAGTTTTACTGCTTAGGAAATTTTGGCCTTTTCCCTTAAAACAGTATTATTTTTTTCTTGAACATTTCTATTTTACCACTTCTTAAATTAAAGTGTGAGTCTATCCCTTTACTCTAATTTTCTATTTGTTAAAAATTATAATCTTTAAACTTCTGTTTATTTTCCTGTTTAAAAAATACTTACTTAGTATTTTTATTTTAAAAATACTAGCTAATTCAATTCTTCTACTCAGTCCAAATTGGAAATTCATCTGCTTGGCTTGGGGGTACATAGCTTACTCTCATTAGATGAGGATGTCCAAAGATAAGTGAAAATTTGCAGTACAGGGAGTCACTAGGATTTTCAAATATTGCTGAACTCTTAATCAAAGCTCTACTGATTGCTTGGGAGTTGGGTCCTTTGAGAGGGAAGATAAACCAACCTAACCCAGTGACTAAGTTGCAGTGTAAGGTGGTTTAATTCTAAAAGTTCTTTAAAAGGTGCTCTTTATATAATTCTGTATTTTACACTTGCAGACACTTTGCATTGCATTTGTTTACGGTGCTTTCCGTATTTAGCGTTTAAAAATGAACTCGGAGTCCCAAGAGCTGTTTCAAGCCATGAGCATGACTACCACAAAATACTCACCTTAAGGGAAGATATACCTTTGCATTCAGTTGATAGCAACATTTTGCATATCCTCAGTGCTTCAGATATTTATAATTTTTATAAAACTAACATTAAAGTGAAGAAAATACTTTTACACAATGAATTATGAAATTGAATTCCATTCAACTGAATTTTCACAAACAACTGTGGTTCTGTTATTGATTTGAGCCCCACAGCCCCATTATTTCCATTCTATAGAGGGGGAAACCAGAGTTTGGGCTGCTCTGCCTCGGCCACGTTCTCAACACCAGAATGCTAGGGTTATTTGTTCTCCAAATTATGCTTTATTTAGGTCTTTCTTCAGATGTCATCATCTCAATCACCCCAACCTGGTAAACTATCCCTTCAGTGCCCACGCGCGTCCTTTCCTGCCTCATCCTTCCCAACCTCATCCTGGTCCCTCCCAGCCCAGCCTACTATGGTATTTTCTCTTTACTTTTCTATCAGTAATCATCGCATTGGTGCACTTACATGTTTCCCCTTTCTCCCTTTAGAACATAAGCTTCGTAAATACCGGGACTTTTCTGTTTTATTCACCGCAATGTCCCTGGCACCTGGCATTGTACTTGACGTCTTCATGTTTTGGTTTACAGTATCCGTGATCACAGCTTAGCCAGGGTTTGATTGCCTGTGTCTTCCAACCCTAAAGTTTAGTTTAAAAGCTGCTAACACACCAAATACATTACATGTCGCCCGTCTGCTCCAAAGCTGTGGCGAGTAGCCTGGACCACATCCTGCCAGAGGATCTGTGTTCCATGTGTGTGCCTTCAGCTCCTTTCTGACAGTCAGCTGTCACCCTTCCTGACCGCCACCCTGACAAAAGTTCTGAAGTGTTCAAAGCGTGTGTTACACAGACCTGGCATGTTTTACAGTGACAGGGCAGTCGTGGGGAGGCCTCTTGTCCTGGAGTTCTGCAGGGATAAAGGGAGGATATAGTTTGGAGAGGAATGCTGCAACTACAAAGTGCATCCTGAAGGCCATTTAGCTCACAATGAAGGTCTGTGTTTTAAAATAGCACTATAACAAAGTAACTACAGAGTTTTGGCAAGGGCTGCACCTATTTATAGAACTAAGTGAGCCAGAGTAAACAGTGCCACAGTACTGAGTTCTCCCTCGCCATAACCCCAAACTTATAAGAAGCACTATAATTATATTTTTCTACTTAAAAAAAAAAGTCATAGTAGCCATTATCAGTTTAACCATACGGAAGCTCAGGCTGAGATTTCTTTTTTAAATGCATAGTTTTGATTTTCAGCAGCTGCACTGGGTCTTTAATCATATATTATCTTTATGAAGCCTTTTTCTAACATATGTTAATTGGCTGTTTTCTGTGACAAATTATGAGCTCTTACTTTGATGAGGTTCAATTGCAATCATGTTGGAGTCGAGTATGCAGAGTTCCCACCCCTGCTGGCTCCTCAAACCACTACAAACATCCGCGCGTCACTGCGTGCTGAGTAATGGCAGGATTTGGGCTGGCTGATTTCTCTACAGATTTTTTTTTTCCACAGGATATTTTCAGCTTCTTTGTACTAAATCTGTTACAGGGTTTGCCCTTTTTAGCAGAAGCATGCTCTAAAATTAACAGCAAATCTTATTGGAGATTACTATAATACAGTGAGAAATATTTCATAATTCAACACCCCAGCGTCTGTTTTGCTGGACTAGAATTCTAGTACATGTATTCCATATGTTTTTAAAGTGAGTCAGTTGTGAGGTGAGTATTTTCTAAATTATCAGCATTTGTAGCACATATTTGAAAGTTTTCTCTTTTGAAGAGAATAATGGTTATTGATTACGTAGGTGATCAGGTATACAAAGTGGACATAAAGTTTGTGTGCAATTTACTATTTAAACTACTTTAAATTGCACACGAACTTTCTGTCTACCCTGTATATCTAGCAATCATAAACAAAACACACATACTGTTTTCTCTAGGTGTTGCCAAACATATCAGTATTGTTATTGTATTTTCTTTTTCTTTGCAGTACATCTTTTGGTCAAGTCATAAAAACAGTTACATATTCCATCAAGGTCAAGGTCCCATAAGATGCACAGCACCCCCTGGCTCTAGTTCTCTGTCCAAATGTCAGTTTTTAATATATGATTAGGAGGAACAGACATGTTCTAATCCATCTGCTCAGAGCTATGACAGATAGCCTACATCAAATACCAAAAGATGATCAGTGGTAACTATAATTAGAAAGATATAAAAATACAGTGCATTTGTTTCCATTCACAAGTAGTCAAGGTAATTGATTGAGGCCTTCAGAACCTGAGTCAAACACCAGTCATATTGGGATTAAGGTGCCTCTGTTTCTGCCTTGACATCTAAAGAACAGGACTCTAGCTAAACTGTAGCTCTCCAAAAGCCCAAGCAAAGGGCCATATTTTTGATACAGGTATATTAGAGTTTAGAATAAGATGAGCCAGATGTGCACAGGAGCTATTCCTCCTCATGAGGCTGTTTTTAATCAGCCATTTCCCCAGAGAAGCACACAATCGCTGAGCTCTAAATCCTGAGGCTACCTGTGCTCATAGGAAGGCCTGGGAACATCATTACAGAGCTTACTATTGAGCATATGTGGAAAAATTAGAGCAGAAATTAAGGGTAAGAAAGGTTAACTTAAGAAGTCTTACTTTGGTGCTGATTTTTTTTATTTTCAAAGGATGTAGAGAGATCACCTCAAATGTAGGAAGAAAAAGGAATGTTAAACCCAACTTCTGAATGCAGATGGTCCTAGGTTAAGAGATCGTTATAAACAAGCCCAACAAAGAGTTAGTACTGATGTATGTTAGCCAGAACTTTTAAACATGTGTAGAACTTGAGACCCGTGTGGGTCAATTTCTGCAGGAGTAAGTCAAGGTTCTTTTCCGCTGGTGCCAATGCAGAGAATGGCTCCCAGAGTCCTGTGGTGCCTCGCTGAGACTAGAAACTCAGGTGATACGCACTGTGTCTTAAGCTGGTGTGCACAGAGAACTTGGGCTCAACTTGATAAGACACCTGCTTAATTGGCTTTAAGAAAATAAACCAAGGTAAAGAACGACGTGTAAATGAAACAGAGAACTTGGCACTTGACTGTATGGAAGCCCGGGAGCCATGTGGCTTAATTGGGGCCAGTTGGGATCATTTAATGATTGCTGTCAGAAGATCAGATTTAATTCTCCTTATAAGAAGACCTCAGTGGGATAGAGTTAAACAAATTGTCATCAGAGGTTTCAGATGAACAAAGCCTTAATTAGGTTGATTAGGATGCTGAAAAAGAGATGTAGAGAAATAGAAAAATTGATGAATCCCTGTGTTCCATGGTAGCCGCATGTAATAGGAATATCATACATATTTTGAGAGATACATAGCATTTTGAATATCCATATATTAGCCTGTAATGTTTGGATGTAAACTTTTTAAATGCGTACAACTTAGCTAGAGATAAAAATAAATGGCATTCAATTTGAATGGCAGATCCTTTATCAAGCATTTTCTCCTTAATGTACAATAAAAACATTGGCAGGAGGAAAATAGTATCTCTTCTCATCTTAAGGTCATCTTTAATAGTTAAATAAATTGGGAAAGTAAATAATGACAGAAGCAGATTGTTTTGAAAGACATAATTTTCAGTCATTTAACGTAATATCTGAATACAGAGTAAAACAATGCCTTAGTTGGAAGTCCTTGTAGTCATTGATATCTCCATCTTTTTTTTTTAATTTACTGGTGATAATACTTAGAACGACTCAGCTCTCTTAAAATGTACTCTCACTGTTTTATCTGTACATTTTGAAAGACGAAAATGTGTTTTGTCCATGTGCTGTGCCCACGCGCACACACACTCAAATGTGTAGGTAAGACACGTAAGGCTTCTGAGAAGAAAAATATTTTTAGAGCACGTCCATTTTACTAATGAAATATAACATATTAAAGATGAAGAGCATAATGATCATACATTTTTTTCTAGCAGGATCATGAGCTGCCTGGGACTGCAGATTTTTGCTGTAATAGGATGAAAATGTATAACAACAATGTCCCCCAGTTTGCACCCAGCTTGCTCTGGAGGTGACAGTTCTGTGTCAGTGGTGTGGGTGTTGTACAGTGCTCAACTCGGGAACAAAAGTCCAGCTGCATGTGCTTATTGAGAGGGTACAGCTGGGAAACAGAACACAATCTGTGATGCTGAACGGTGGCTACCGTTTTGTGATGAGGATAGTACAAGCTTTACCTTGTGGTCAGCCCTGCCCTGTCACTGAGTGGCCTCTTAGAGAAAACGTGGTGGCTGTACTGTTATGAAAAATTAGGAAGACAAAGACATGGTGGAACCCTGAATTAATTACTTAATATGATGTGGAGACACTGCAAACCGTGGTGGGGTTGAATAGCATAAAGCTCTTGACATATTTAGACCCTTTGGAGTTTATTCTGGCGTGGGAATGCAGATTGCTGTTTTAGCTGCAGTATGAAAAAATGTCCAAGATAAAATAGACCGTGGACAACCATGGCAGGGAAGCTGTGCCTCTCTCCTGTTTATTAAATTGTTTACAATGCAATACAGTTGTTTAAAGGTATGTGTCTTCTAAATTCTGAACTATGTAAATAAAATGATTTATGTCTGATAATGGCAGGTTAAGCCCACTTATTGAATTAATTGCAGGGGTTTTCCAAACGAGTGCCTTTTTAGCCTTATTATATTTCTGACATACATTTCATCTCCTTTTGTCCTTGGGGAAAGATATTAAAGTAGGACTAGGAGCATTAATGTAGAATTTTCGGCAGCCATGGTCATTGGGAAAATTGATATATTTCCCTAGTTATTTCTATTTTTGTAGCCTGAAGCTCTTCCATAGCTGATATTTAAGAGAAACTTCTTAATTTTCCTAATACTGTGAATTTTTCTTCATATGATGATTATTGTTGCAGGACAAATGAAGCGTAATCTGTTAGAAGTTGCTAATCAGCTTTGAAAAGTGAGATCTTCGTGGTACGTGCAAGGACTGTGGTGTTGGCTCTGGCATTACCGAACGAAAAGGCTTTTTACTTTATGCCTCAGAACCAATCTTACAAATACTAGGCCATCTTCCCAGCACTGCTGTGTATCCAGCATTCTCATACAGCAGCACATTTAATGATCATAACCATCCTGCAAATCAAAAGTTTGTCCCCCTAATTTTGTAGGACAAGAGAACTGCAGTTCCAAGGGATTCAATAATCATTCTGTACTTGCGCAACTTCTAAGTGCCAAACTAAAGTTCAAATTCTGAGCTTTCTGGCTCCAAAATCCATTTACCCTCTAGTTCTCAGTCTGCATTATTCAGATTCCACGTTATGAGATGCTATGTACGTATGATGAAGTGAAGTGATCAGTCTGCTTCTGTGTAAGCAAAAATAGGAAAATATTTTTAGTAGTCGTTATTAAAAATAGCCAGTGAAGAAAATACCTCAGCTGAGAAATATAAATTTTAATAAATTAATTCAGTGAATCAACTAATAGTTATGACCTCATACTGTACATCTGGCAGTGGGGCGGATGCTGGGAATGCAGAGGTGAAACAAAAGCAGCATGGCTGAGGGATACAGAGAAACAGTACTCGCAGGGCAGGTGCGCTCAGAAGGACACTGTGCTCCGAACCCTGACAAGCAGAGGATGGATGTGACCAGGAAGGAGCAGAGGGCTTCCTGAGGAGGGGGCGCTGAAGCTGAAACAGAGCAGACACAGAAAGGAGTGAGGAACATTCTAGGCCAAAGGAATTGCACATGCAAAGGCTCTGGGGTAGGAAGGAACATGGCAGGTGTGAGGTTCTAAAAGATAGCCCGTGTTATTTATTATTTGTATCCATGATGTTATGTTACTGAGACTTAAAGATAACTCACGTTCATCATGTTGGTACTAAATTGGGATAAATTAGGAAAATAAATTTGTATTTTTTGTTTTGTTTTGTTTGTAGTTTTTTGTATTTTCTTTTTTTTTCTTTCTTTCTTTCTTTTTTTTTTTTTTTGAGACATATTCTCACTCTATTGCCTCAGGCTAGAGTGCTTTGGCATCAGAGCTCACAGCAACCTCAAACTCCTGGGCTCTAGCGGTCCTCTTGCCTCAGCCTCTCAAGTAGCTGGGACTATAGGCAGTCACCACAATGCCTAGGAACTTTTTAATTTTTAGTAGAAATGGTTTGCTCTTGCTGAGGCTGGTGTTGAACTCCTGAGCTCAAGCAATCCATCCACCTGTCTCAGCCTGGAGTCTAGGATTACAAGCCCGAGCCACCGTGCCAAAATTTGTTTTTGGCATGATGGTATTTATCAAGTGGGAAGAGAATGGCTGTTCTTTTATTACCCTTAAAGGGATGAGTGTTGGCTGTGTGACTTTGAAATGAACTCAGATTGCACTCATAGGGTAATATAACATTAAATAGCATATATAGGAAGATAAAGAGAAATAGAGTGAATTTTGGAACCAAAGAAATATTCCTCAACTCATGAGATACCAACAAGAACAATAATTTGGTTATATCTTTTGTAGTTCAGCATATCTTTTAATGAGAAAAAAAGCAAAATTTCTGCTTGTTCCTTTTAACCAAAATAAAACTACATGCCTCCTGTGTCTTTCAAATAAATCACAAAGTAGAAAGTTAAATGTATCTAGATACAACATAATGACCAAAATTTCCCACTTAAAATGATAACGAATCACTTAACTGTTTGAATTATTAACAGTAATATCAGATTTGTAGTAACTGAGCTTAGGATCATTTTTGCCCCTTCCTAAGTATCCAAGTTGTATGTATTTAGCAGTATTATTTCTTGTTATAGGATGTCGTGTGCTCACTTTTCAGCCTTAAGCTTTTACAAAATATTATAGGAGGATGCTAGTGTTAGTGAACATGCATCCATGTCAAGGAAAAAGTTATTGCTAATAAGAATTTAAAAAAACTAGAATTTTTCTTTGTAAGTTGATATTACATACTTGAACGTTTTATCAGTATTCATAGGCTGTTTTTATTTTAGTGACTGCATTGTGCGTACTGTAGTGAAATATATGCCTTGTGCAGATAAGTTTAGCAGAAGGGGATTAATTTCTTCCCACATCTTTTAATGTGGCATGGCAGTCTCTCAGATCAAAACACGTAACTGAAGGTTATGTTTAACTTCTAAATCAAAGTGTTGTGGGAAGATGATTGAAATCTGATGACTCAGATCCATTTGGTATGTGGTTTTCTTCCTACAGAAACCTATGGTAGAATGCCATTTCCATGTTAGAAAGAGCCTCATAGTGATGAGAGTAAAATACATAGTTTCACTATGGACTGAAAGTTTGTTATTTGTCGTGGTTCCCAGTTTGAACTTTTTTTAGGAACCCTGAGAGCCTCAGTAACATAAGACTCTTTTTCCCTTCAGTATATACACATACATATATCTATATATTTTTTTAATGTGAGGGGAACCAAGTAATCAATGTATTTTAGCAACAAGCATTGATTGTTTGACAGTTTTCATGATTCTGTTTTTTACCAAAACTAATGATTAGTCCATTTGAGGTCTTTGCTCGTGCAGACGTCTTCATATGCTTTGCGGGGTAGAGCTGGAGCGTACTGCGCGCTCTGTGTGAGATGATTTGTGCAAGGCGTGGCACAACAGTGATTCAGATATAACAGGTTCTCAGCAGAGTAAACTCCGTGTTCCTTGCCTCACTCGTATTCCTTGAAGCAGTCTTAACAGAAAACTGACCTAGAGCTGACATGGTGTCTGAAGATGGAAATTAATAAAATCACGTCCTCAGTCTGGATTTCTCTCACTGTCCCTTATCTGAACCTCTCCAAGGCCTCGGTGTGTGGGGCACACGGCACAGCGCACTCAGACGGGGCTACTCAGAGAAGGAAGTGCAGAGTTTTGGTTCCCATTTTACACTTCTGGAACAGTTTAGGGAAGGAAGCACCTTTACACCTTTTATTGTTCGTGGTTGCTGACGTCACATCCTTCCCTGGCCAGTCTGTGTGCGTGTTTCCTGCCATTCTGTCAAGATCCTTGTGTGCTAACTGGGGGGAGGGGCGGGGGAGGGGGCAGGTAGGTGCCGCTGGGCGAACTTGTTTGTAACTGCAGAGAGAGGACGGTCTGTAACATCTGGCCAGAAGACATCCCTCTCCACCGGCGTCTCAAACCACTTTGCCTTCATCTGCCTGCGTGTGCCAAACTCACAGTGAACAGAAGCCTGCCATAATGAAGTTCCCCTTTTTAGTAAGCAGCCTCATTTTATTTTTCTTTTATTTAGGTTGGCAAAAAAAAAAAAAATCAGAAGACTGTAACTCTATACAGTATTAACTATAGTAGAGTATTTCTTTTTTCTTTTTCCTTTTTTTTGAATTACTGATTGTTTATATATATCTCTGTCATTTTCCAAAAATTGCTTCTTTCATGTGGAAAAAGTAGCGCGGCCAGGCTGCTGGGATTATTTTAAGCTTATGGTTGATGGTATATAATGAAAGTTCTCGGCGTTAAGTTGAAATTCTGCTACGTGCAGTTTAGCTGTTACAGTCTTTTTTTTTTTTTCATGTACATACAAAGCAATTTTATAGATTACTTAAGTTACATAATCTTTCTCCACCGCTGTAGGCCTCCTGCAAATTAATACTTGAAACCAACCTCACATTATAGCTCCTGCATGAGAGTCAGCTTAGAAAGATAGTTATGCTAAGAAAACAACATGTAACCTTCCTAATTTCTACTGACAGCCTTGAAATGTGTGCCCCATAATCAAATGTTCTAAGCCACATGTTTCATGACACATTTTACTTCATGAACAGTTACTTGGTCACATCACCACCATGGATCACTCTGCATACGTAATTGGTATCAAATTTTGCATTTTAGAAATGTTCAAAACAAAGCACCTCAGGAAATATTTATTAATACCAGGAAAACCCAGTCGGGTCCTACTGAAACCTAAGCTTGCTTTCTCCCTGCATTGCTTTGCATATTTCAAGAAGGAAAATACACTCAATGGCATTTTTCTCAACCATTATACACACACACATAAATACACATTTGCTGTGAACAAATATTTCCCATCATGTTTTAAGAAGTAAGAAGTCCTTGCTCTGCTCTTTGTACAAGTCTTCTCATCTCAAAGCTGTGAAATGTGGGGTAGTGATACGGAGGAACTCGTCGAAGTTCGACTCATCAGGAATTCTTCCTTTCTGAGGAGACTTCTCCAGGGATGTTTCTCTGCTTGTTTGGTTATTTATAATGTATTTTGAAATCAGGGTCTGTAGACATTCTCCTCTCCTCTGCCTTGCCACCGCGCTCTAATCTGTTCACCCTGACCTTCCACCTTCAAGTGAATAAGCGCTTAGGCAGGCATAGTCCTGTAAGCCGATAGGGCCACCAGCCTCAGCTAAGTGAAAGGAAAGAAACTTCTCCCATATGCATTTGCTGTGGATTCGCGGGTGGTTCTTTCTGTCATCAAGAAAGCCTGTTGGTCTCTTTGGGGTCTTACACATGCTTGGAAATACCATTTTAACGTGCTGCTTGCTTCCCAGGTAAGACTATCAGAAACATGGGAGACTTGCCCAGTCCAGTGATACTTAAGACCATTTCTAAAAATAGATGAATAGTGTTTGGCAACATCGAATATATGATGCAATTATGCTTTGTGGGTTTTTCCTAGTTTAGGATGATTTTAATATTTTCTAGCTGATTTTCTCATGTGTAGTCATCAAATATGTTATTTCTACAACTCTTTAAACCTTTTGAAGTACTTCCAATGTTTAAAAGTACAGCTGGAGTATTGGTTTTTGATGAGCACTGTGTGGTCGTGATGTTACTCAAGATAGATATTCTGGGAGGCAGAACCGAGCTGCAGTGTAGTAGAAAGATGGGCAAAAGAGAATGGATAGTCCTGGTATTTAAGCAGCACTTAATCCACCAGAACTAATTATATCATAATAGCTTCTGCAATTAGATAATCACCGAAAACTTAAATTAAAAAAAAATTTACCCAAGGTGATAAAGAATTTAGAAATTAAATTAAAGGAATCAAAAGACAGCTAATGATCAGACCAAGTGTGTAACAGCCTTCCTGTTCCAAGGACTTTGAATTGGAGCCAAATAATCTATTAAATAGCCAGGACATTGGCTTAGGGTTACATAATACATGTGGGAATTTATCAGGTCCGTTGTCAGACACCAGCTAAAATAAACAGGGAAATTCTGAGCAGTGTGTAAACTGCTCACATTCATTGACATAAGTTGAGACAGAACAATTAAAGCTGTTGCTTGCAAATGAAGAAACTATTGTGGAATGCTTTCTTGTTAACTTTCATGTTTCAAATATTTCCAGATATAACTTTAAACAAAGCGAATTATATTTGCTTTTAATATTCTGAGTTCCTTGGGTTAATCTCGTGTTATTGATGATCATTTATTTACTTTTAATTCATGACCTAGAGATCGCCAGTAAATAATTTTGAGCTTCTGTAATTTTGTATCTTACTCCCCAAAAAGAAATGATGTGTCTTTTTTAAATATTTGAATTTAGAGGGCTGGTGGTTTATTGTGAAAAAATACACAGTGATAAATGAAATAATAATATTAATTTTGCACCATTTATTTTCTATCAACGATTATCTTTTTTGATTATTACATTCAAGATACAGTTTAAGGGCTTTCAAAAAAGGAAAGGGTATCACTACTGATGTGAGATTAAATATCTCATGTTATTTTTACAGTGGTCTCATAGCAGTTTTTTTAAAAATAATATTAAAGTGCTTAGATTTAAATTAGTTGACATTTACATATATCAAGTAGCACTTTCATAATCTTCCATCCTATTTGCGTGACGCGGGGCATTATCACCTCTGCTGTCAAAACAGGAGAGTGTTTTCCCTTCAGAAATGAATTAGCTGCCCTACTTAGCATACACAGGTACATAAAGGTTCATTAACTCTCTGATTTAGGTAATTTTTCATAACAGAAGGGTGAAATTGTCACCTAATTTCATTAAAAAATATTAAGAAACTTTTTACAAAAAATACATTTCAAGTGTTGGGCATTAAGCATAGTTTGTATCATTTCATTGACTTGTTAAATTACTTATAAGATTATTTTAATTATAAAAACAAATAATTGCGATTTGATATTCACCTGCCTGTGATAGAACATGTACTTTTCAGAAATAGTTTTCATTCAATACTTACTTTCATTCCATTAAAAATATTCTAAATTTTCTTGGTAAAATTAGAATGTCATAGTCCTTATGAAACTGACTAGCTGTTAGAGTGAAATTTAATTTGTCTTTTCTGTTCAGCAGGAACGAATGCAGGAATTTGGGAACTGAGCTGTGTAAGTGCTGAAGAAGGAGATTTGTTTGGAGGAAACAGGAAAGAGAAAGAAAAGGAAGGAAAAAATACATAATTTCAGGAACGAGAGAGAGAAGAAAAACGGGGACTATGGGGAGAAAAAAGATTCAGATTACGAGGATTATGGATGAACGTAACAGACAGGTGAGTGGAGTAAACTTTTCTTTATATCATTAATTACGTAGACTATTTATTACACTTTCCCCGAGTATGTTAAGGGCATTGAGAACATTTGAACCTATAAATATCCTTTACAAGAAGGACTGGTGAATTAAATGTGTCCGGTTTACATACTAATAGTCCCTAACCATGTAAAAGGGTGGGGAGAATCACTTTATCTGTTACATAGTTTACACACATTCATGATCATTCACTTTTTACTTCAACTTGAATTTTAAATGGGAGCTGCACTCCTACAAGATGAATAGCTTGATAATTAGGAGTTAATAAGCATAACATTGCTACACTGCATGCATCATCAAACAAAGATACTCTTATATTCATGGGAACTAGACCTTTTGTGGTCATTCATTGAAAGGTTTATAATATAGGCCAAATATCCTGTATAAAAATGGCTTTCATTCTATTCACAGTAAAAAAGACTTTGAAATACATTCAAAATATTTTAATGCTGTGCTGGCAACAACAAAGAAAACACCCACACAAGATATTAATAACTTAAACTATATAGGCAAGATCTATCCGTTAATTCATTCCATTTTCTTTAAATCCTAAACTTCATAAACACAGAGGCAGATGGTGTTATAAGTTTTTCTCTGGAATTCCAATGATAATGTCTGTGTGATACAATTAATCTATTCTGAAGACTACACATCCAAAGGCTCGATTCAGCATTAAAGACTTACATATCATGAATGCCTGAAATTTGACTTTTATTTTTCTTCACACTTCTGGAGAGTGGATTTAATTAAGCTGTGCAAGGATAACTGTGGTTAGTACACATTCTAATGTTAAATATAAAATAGTAGTCCCTGAGAGAAATGATAGCCCGTGCATATGGATGTGGAATCTGCAGAAGGGCATTTCTTGGCTATGGGAGGGAAGAGTGTGTTTGCCTTTTGTCCAGTTGCACAGAAGGCTTTTGAAGGACAGCCCTGGGGACAGACTGTAATTTCCCCTTTAATAGGCACTCATCTCCCCTATTGCTTCCTTTTATTTTCTCGGGCCTATAAGTGAGGCCATAACTGATTTCACTTTTTTAAATTTAATGTTGTTACATGTGTAAATTATAATAAATTAACATTTATGCCATCAATGCCAGGATGCCATTAAGTAACAGAAAAGTGTTTAGGTTTTCAAATTTATCCTCCTGTAACTCCTTTAAATTATTATAGATATATTTTAAAATACATTTGACTTGAACTATTTTGGGATGAATATGAATGACATGGAGGTCTTTAATTGATTCCTTCACTGTTCACATACACATTTTTTAGTGCCATGAGTCAAGCCAAGAAGCAATAATTTTGTTAAGATAAAACTACTATTTTTAAACTAACTTATTGTTTGATATTAAATCTGCTATATTGAATATCAGGTACCACTCACAGTTTAGACATCTTATGAGAACTATAACTTATTTGGAGTACAGTAAAAAGTTATGTGAATTAGCATGTACACTTCATTAATAATACCAGGTAATTTTTAGGTTCATAAAATTCTACTAAATCATTTTGCTTACAAAGATAAAAGAAAAATATTGCAAGTTGAATACATGAGCTTGCATTATGCTTTATAAAGGAACACAAATCTCACCCAGGTATGCAAAAATTGTAACACCACATTTTTGAGCTAATGATTGAACATCTTTCCTTAATTAAAATGTAGTTGCGTCTACAACTGTTGTTATTCTCACCCATGTTAGAAGGTAGAACTTGAGGAGAAGAAAAATTATTCAAATTCTGCTTTATATGACTTTTAATTCTAGAGATAGATTTCTTGATTTTATTCTATAGAATTTAAGATCTATTTATTCTTTTCTCCAGTCTTTAGGGTTAGTTCAGTGTTTTTAAATGGAATAAGTAAAACTGAAAACTGCCACGTTTGAACATATAGTTCAGTGGTTATTTTAGGTGACTGTTAGCAATTTTAAACAGCATCTTACATATGTTTGTCATGCGCACTCCTCACCTATGATGAGAATGATTGTAAGAGTCATTTGGGAGAGAGCTGAGAATATGTAGGTCACTTCTGATAATCGAAACCAGCAAACCTGGAACAGCGTATCATACCAAATGTGCGTGGACCTCTAACCTGGGTTTCCTGTAAACTGTGTGTTCATACGTTGAAAAGAAAGCTGTCAGCTACTTTGCCCTTGTACAAGCGACCCCCACTGCAGACTGTTGTATAACCTCACACAATGCCTCACTGTCATCTTTTCTTAAAAGTTGTCCAAGACTGTCCACCACTACATCATTTATTTGGCTAGACACACACAGAACAAGGTATGTTTTTACCAGAAAAAGAAACCCTGACTTAAAGCATGAGATGAAATATTATAGAGCTAATGTCCTAAGTTTATATCATTAAGAAATAAACCATTCTGCTGTAAAACAGAATTGAAATTGAATTTTGCCTGTACTTTATCCTTCATAAAGTAAGAAGTAGGAAATAACCTAAAATTCAGTAACTCCAATACATGAAATAGTTTAGTGGAGGATAAAAATTAGCAACTTTTTGTATTTAAATTATTTTCAGAGTTTCCAAGTTCATAAAAACTGCTTTCTTAATTTCTAACCTAAACATGATGAATTTTTTTGGCTAATATATAAAAATAAAATCTTGAATTGCCAATCTATCTTACAAAAATTTTCAGACAACTTAATAAAAGTAGATACTAATTATGGGTTGGCTACATATTATATATATTATCCCATTTAATCCTTATTAATCCTGTTTTATGCCTGAATAATTCACTTATTTATTGAATCAAATAATACTAGATCGCATTGCGCCAGACACTAAGTATTTATGCAGCTTATCTTCTGCTTTGGAGGTCAGCACATTTTTCTTTAAAGGACCAGATAGGCAGTTTTTGGCCTTGACAGCCATACATTCTCCGTCTCAGCTACTCAGCTCTGCCCTAGGAGTGTGAAAGCCACACGTGATACGTAAATGAATGAATGTGGTTCTTTAAGGATAAAGCTTTACTGACAGGAACGTGGGAGGCCGATTGACTGGTAAGCCATAGTTTGTGAACTCAGTAGTCTGTCATGAAATACCCAAATATATGACAAAAGTTTTACTCATACATGCCATGAATGAACATATACGTGTCTGGAAGAATTACAGGAGATACTTTATTAATACCAAGTGTTGGGGAAAGGCCTCTCAGAAGTGCTAAAAGATAAATCTTTCAGGCCCATGACAGCATCCCAGATAGACTGAACAGTATTTGGAATTTCCCTGAGAGGAAAGAGCTTGACTGCAGAGCCAAAGGAAGGCCAGTGGGGTTGGAGCCTAGGGTGCGACTTCAGAGAGAAGAAAGGAGATCAGATGCTAGGCAGGGGCATGCCAAGCTTTGAAGGTCCTCGTAAATTCCAAATAACTGGCCAAAGGTAGTGCAGTTAAAGCTAGGGAAGTGGGCAAGGTCTAAGCCCAAAACTCTCACGTTTAAAACAAAACCAAACAGAACCTGCTTTTCTTAAATATGCCATGATGCATCTAGTATAATATAGCCGCTGAAAGCGTGGCTGTATGTCGTTGCTTTTCCTGGTTATATCACACTTCGATTTCATAATCAAATGGCTAAGAGCACTGTTTCTAGAAACACACAAACCTGGCCCTTGTCCCTGTTCTGCCCTTACTGGCTGTATCACCCTCCTCATCGGTCCTCTCATCAGTAGAGTGAGGATTAAAAAATAGTACCTACCTTACCAGGTCATGGAGATAATTACATGAGGTGGTAGCTCTACAGGTATGAGGCATGTAGTAAGTGCTCAGGGATGCGTTCTCACTGCTTCCCATTCTTTGAAACATTAGCTACTATAGCGAACATGATTTCTATCAAAATAACTCCTGTGCTGTGTGGCAAGCACAATGAAGAAATAGTCTCTAAACCTTCATTCCAAGAGGATTTCACCTGAAAAGGGTACTGAGAAAATAGAGGAAAGTGGAGCAGAGTAAGAGCAGGAGCACAAAGTTGTCCTCCAAAGCTGACAGGGAGCTGGAGAATCCTGCCTGGGCGGGAGCCTGCTGATGAGAGGGGGGCCTGTGGGCAGGAAGAAAAGATTACAAGGGACATTTGCCCAGCAGCGGTGGGGAAAAATAGTGTCCTAAATTCTCTGCTTGTAGGACTTATTTGCAAGTGTATGTTACTGACCAAATTGTTTCTTAACTACTTGTCACCATCTTTATCACTTCCAGCCTCCAGCTTATGCTAACGCTACCATCTCAGCCTCTCCATCTGCATTTTTTTCTTTTCACCCTTGAAATATCTCCATCAATTAGGCAATCATAATCTTACCCCTTTCACATGGTGCCACTTTTTAATCATGCTCCTGAAACCGTCAGGTTTTTTAATGAGTTTTGTCCTCGTATGACTCTTTTACAAACAGAATATATTTAGAAATCTGTTATAAGAAGAAGAAAGAAATGTACAAATCAGACTTGCTCAGCCTAGACCTGTTTACTTGTATGTTTGCAGTCAAAATTCTCGGCTTTCTCACTTTGAAAGGATAGGGGAGGCAAACCCAAATTTATTTGTGCAACTTGTTATAAAAAGGCATTTAAGTATTTGAATAACTGCAAGGAGAAAATATTTGCCAAATACACAGTTAGGACTTAAAATAGTAGGTTAAGGGAAACATATGTTGAAATACCATCAGTTTCCTTTTCTTCCATCAGATCTGACCCACTGACGCTTTTTGCCGGCAAACAAAATTTCATGTAATTATCAATACATCGATTTGTGAAATGACTGGGGCATAAATTTAAGTCCATTAGCAGTAGTCTGTTGTTAATTGGAGAGTCTCCTTAGGACTAAAAGATGCAGAGTTCATAGTTGATAAATTTTCCAACTTTGCCTATTCTTATGTTCAGTTTCTTTCCCTGACTTACAAATTACATAAAATGAGTTCGGAAAAAAAAGCTGGTAAAATGGGTTGAGTGTGGACGCAGCCTCTGACAGTCTGTACATCCTGACATTCTAAAACTAAGTCTGGTATATTCTACACTAACCTGAAAAATAAAAAGAGATGTATAGATTCCCTCAAGAGTCTTTACAAAAAGAAAAAAAAAATTCCTTAATTTGTCCTGTTTTCTACTGGTTGTGGATCTTATTTCAAAGGGATTTTTAATGTAACTTTCCTTTGAGGTGATAGCCAGAACATCAATAAATAAAAGGATTAATTAGAGTTCTAAATTGGGGAGCTACATTCTAATAACCTAATATAAAATTTGTTGAAAGAGAAATAGATTTGCTCTTTAAAATGTAATTGAATAACTGAGAAATACAAATTAATTGTTTCAAAGAAGTGAGTCTACGATGAATTCTGAGCCATGAGTTGGGAACAGAGTGACACAGTCACACACTGTCACACTGGTGAACTCATTTCCTTTCCCTCTCCACAAAGATAACTTCCACATTTGTCAATTTTACTTTAAAAACCGTAAGAATTATCCTTGTTAGTCAAGAAATAATTAGAAACTGTTTTTCAGATCTAATGAATGAAAAGTTCAATCAGTGTAAAAGTGTTGGTTTTTCTATCTCTAAGTCCAAAACAAGCCACCAGATACCCCATAATTATGTTATGGCACATTTTTCTTAGTATCATTTCTTAACAGCTAACTGCCTGCCCTATGCTTGTGTTAAAAGTTGTGCTAAATTCATTTTATATCAATAAAATTGGGGTGTTTCACGGTAGAATTAGAGTATGTTGATGATACTGGGGATGCCTGTTTAAAGGTGCCCGGCGCATAGAGGTTAAATCATTCTTTTAGTAATCTTAAAATCACCAAGACAGAAATTTTTATTTAAGGAATGTGAATTACTAATGATTGAAGGGCTTGAAAAAGAAAACGGGTGGGGGGGGGCTTAAATTGTACTTTCAAGAGTTTCCAAATGAAAAAAATAAAGCAGTAGCCAGAGAGCTCAAATGTGTTCTGTGTTTAACAGCTGTGACATCAGGCGATTCATTTCTATTTTATTCCTAGCAATTGGAAAACCATTCACAAATAATCTCCCAAGTATCCAGTTGAATCATAGTGATAATGTGCCACACACTCGCTACTCTTTGTGACATATTAGATTAACGTCAGCTGGATCTGTTCCATTCCTGCCAGAAAGATGTTCCCAACTGCCCTCAAACTCATTCATTAGTTTTTCTTTGGTAGGAAGTCCAACAGACACCACAGCTTTCACAAGGACATGGATAAATGTCTCCTCTAGAATTCTGTCACTTTATTTAAGAAATAAACTCTTCTCTGAACTTGAGGAGTTTTAATTGTTTCCGGTTCTAGTTTGTGTATCTCACATAATTTCCATTTAACATTGTAATTTTTAAAAATTCTGATGCTTTTATTTGTAGTATCTCAAACATTTTGTGTAGACAGCTGACGTGGAATGGTCCCTGTCATCTCGGTGAATGCATGCTGGAACCGCTGTTTGGTACAAGTTGCCTTTAGCTTTGCAAATGCACAAACTACATGTGACACTATATTACAGAGAAACCAACACTAAAAATACTAACATTATAAATAGACCGTGTAAACCAAGAAGTTTCTTTCAAACTATAGATTAAAAGACACATTTCTAATTGTTTCAAAAGCCATGTCCTCTGCAATCTAAACTTTCTTCAACATTATCCTTGATTTCATTTAAAATGGAACTACTTCAAAAATTATGGTGAAAATATTTTTAAAGATTTTGCAACTCAATGTGTTCTTATTGAAGACGATTTGGAAACTATTTCTTCTGAGAATAATGGCTTTGGCAAGTAAAAAAAATGACAATTAAATTGAGGTAAATTACTCCATAATATGCAATATGTATTTGTGTTTCTCTTGAAACATGTTGGACCATTAATAGGGATAAGAGAACCAATCTAAATGTTTAGAAATTTCATCTTTAATTTTAAATTGGAACAGTTTAGTTTAAGAAATCACTAACATTTAAATAACATTTCAACAAATGTAATTATTTGGAAACTACAACAGAGACAGCCTCCTGCCTTCTGTCTTGAAAGGATTGATTTGGAAGGCCCTGAGGGAGAAAATACTGGAGTGAGGAGGTACAACTGAAGCTATTGTGGAAAGGAAGAAGTTACACTCTTCCTGTTATGACAGGAAGATGTAGACAAATGTGCTTCCTGACCACTTGCTGGGCAGGGAATGAAGTATTCTTTGACCTTTACCTTAGGCACATTTTGACTTTGTTGAACTAGTAAACATATTTTTGCCCCCAAAATATTAGCCTGGTTTATTTGATAATTCGTAATATCAAATGATGTATCTTATGTACGTGAAGTATAGAGAAGTGGAGTATTTATTTTATTACTGCGTCTTCAGGTTGGATTAAGAATGTAAATCAGTCCTTTACCGGACCAAGCCGACCTGAGCAGCACGGATGAAAACTTAAAAGCATATGGTTCTGGTCTTCTCTTTTGAAAAGCCAAAAACATTCCTAGGTATTAAAATGGGCCACAATAAAGTCTCTTAAATCCTGATCAATTCAAAAATTTTAGATCATGCTTCTTCCTTTTCCTCTTGTAGGCAAAAAGTATCAGAAATCAGCTGTGACAGATTTTAAGATCTAGACTCTGTAAGGTTGTTAATAAACATTTAATAGATTTCATTAATATGCATTCAATTACTTGGCTGTGATCTAAGTCACTGTTTATTATTTTTCCCCAAAATAGTGTGCCGTGCACAAGATGGGGAGTTTTATTTTGGGAGTTAGGGTGTTGATTGGGGTGAGGGGTCGTTATAGCTCTAAATTCCACACTACATCCCTTATTTTAATCTTTTTATCGAGTTTAGAATTTTAGGAACTACTGCCTGGAAATCCTGCTGTATTTCAGCAGAGCATGGTTCAATTTGCTTGAGGCTGACGAGGACAATAGTCCTCTTTGCAGGAAAACACACTGCTGGCTCATCCTTGCAAGTTTTGCTGGAGGGTTAGAAGTCCGTGGTAGCAGTCTGCTTGAAAGAGCCCCTCGCCTTTAAAGAGCCTTTCATTTACCATGGCAGGCCCAGTCATTGTATAAAGGAACGCTTGTCTAGAACACAAGTCTGTAGTGGGATCGCTCCCTCCCACTGACAGTAATCATCAGGCCTCAAGCTTGCAAGCCTTTCTAATGACAGACTGAATTAAACAAAATAAAACTGAAGAGGAATACTTGAGAACAGTTGTGCCATTACTTACTGTCAGAAACATGGTGCGGGGAGGGGAGCATTTAGGAAGGCATTTCCCTTTTTTTCAATTAAAGATTGTCGGTACAGACTCTTGACTCCATCCCTAACCCCTTTAAACACATAGGAAGACCTGTGGCTTCTGGATTACAGAGTGTATTGTATCTAGGAACTGTCCCTCTGTCACTCATTAGTCATTCCATGTCCTTGACTGGGAGGAAACTGTGAGATTATCTAGGCGGGGGGATGGGGGTGGAGAAGGGAGGAGAACTGAAATATTTTCATAGAATGAGAGTAATATTTGTTGGGAGTCTGAAAGAGGAAAAAAAAAGATAAAACCTCAAAACTTGGAAAAGAGAACTAGCTGGGTATGTTAGCCCTCAACACATCTTAAAACAAAGAAACTGCTATTACTTCATGAGTTAAAGAAATGGGTAAAAACTTCTCCACTCATTGAGAACCCTGAGGCTCAAATAAGATTAGGCTGAAGATATTCTGATTGATGGGAAGAAGTGTTTGGGACCCGTAGATAAGATTACTGTTGCTTCCCTTATGATACTTCAGAAGTCATTTGGAGTTAGGCCTTAATTATTCTTAAGGATGTGGGTAGCTGCTGTTTCCAAAGGTCCTTTTCTTTCATTTGTTCAGAACTCTTTCTGCAAAGCACAGGATTATCACAGTTATTAACACAGCAGTGAAGTTCTTCTGAGGTGACTTTGTGAATGGGCCAGGACAGGGCGGTGGGCTGAGGGGGCAGGCCCGTGGAGTGGGGATGGACGGTGGAATGCCCTTCCCGTTGCACGGTAGTCAGGCTCATTTCCCTGCCCTGTAGGAAATGATACAGGACTCCTCCTCTGTTTTTAGAACTTGTCATTTACATTGCCTGTGTGTGAGGCCCACCTTTTAATTCTGGCTGTAAGCAGACCTGTATTTGCTTCCAACTAAAATACTTCCCATTTTGTGAAATTTTAAATAAACACCTATAAATATAGAACTGGTGTGTGCCTACTAGGGCATGCATGTAGCTCTCACAGGCTTCAGGAATGGCCAGTGTGTAAGGGAAGAGCTGGCTACCAAGTCCACACCAGAATCTAGAAACAAATCTGTTCTCAATTAGTGTTCCTAGCATTGTTTTTTGGTTTGTTTGTTTTAACCTAAAAAGCTATCTTCACGTTAATTCATGTGTTATGCACTACTCTGTTTCAACTCCTCAGAATTTCTGATGGCTCTTAATACATAATAACATTCCAAAGCAGAGTTCCTGTACACTGCTCAGTAAACAGTTGGCTGGGCCCACACTTTGCGGAACTGCAGTTCCTGAAATGCATAGGTATTGAAAATAGGGAAGGAAGCTGGGCACAGTGGCTCACACCTGTAATCTTAGCTTTCTGGGAGGCCAAGATAGGTGGATTACTTGAGCTCAGGAGTTCAAGACCAGTCTGAGCAAGAGCAAGACTCTGTCTCTGCTCTGACTTTTCTACTAAAAATAGAAAACTAGCTGGACATCATGGCAGGTGCTTTATAGTCCCAGCTTTATAGTCCCAGTCCCTGGGCTAAAGAGACTGAGGCAAGAGAATCTCTTTAGCCCAGGAATCTGAGGTTGCTGGGAGCTATAATGATGCATGGCACTCTACCCAGGGCAACAGAGTAAGTAAGACCCTGTCTCAAAAAATAAGTAAATAAAATAAAATAGAGAAGGAAAATTGACTAATGGAGAAAAGGATGAATTGTGTATGAAGAGAGTTCTATTTCTAGTTCATCCAGGGACTCGTTTGGAGAACTTGGGTAAAGCAATTCACATCTTTGTTTACAGTATTCGTCTGAGAAATAGGATGATAATCTATGCCAAATAATAACTTCAAAGAGATATTGTCAAATATCGTCTTTGAACTTCTTAGAAAAAAATTCACCAAATAAAGTCAATACTCTTATCTAAAAACAGTATAACAAATATGGTAGATTCCACTTTCACCAACAAACCCATACACAAGAATTAGCCCAGACAAGTTTATCTCTTGTTCGGTTTTACAAAAATGTATGTTTTCTACTATAAGCTAAAATGACAAGTAAAAGAAGTTCGTGAAATTGTCCTCTCTTGGTAACAAACATCTTACTAGTCTGAGCATAGTAATATATACTGAGCATAGTAATATATACCATAATAATTTATTTTTAGCTACTCATTTTTGATGGCAAAAAATGCGTAATTCCTCCATCTATACATTTCATTCATTTGAGGAGTAGTTGTCAAGTATTGTTCTTGGATGTCAGTTTAAAAGGATGAAGAGAATGGCCCAGGATCTAGCTGAAAGAGACCTCTAATCCAGACATAAGTAAATAATGGTAACACAAATTGGCAGGTCTCAAGAGAGCAGCCTTTCACAGTATGTAACAAGAAGTGACTAAGCCTGGTGCATCAGAGAAAAGATACAACTTGTCTTGTGCAGCATTTCATAGTCACTTAACACTTGTGTTTATCCCTTTGTCTAGCTCATAAAACTAAGATATCTGTTATTGTCTCCCATTTTACCAGTGAGGAAACTGGGGTTCAGGTCAGTTAAGCAGTTCACTAAAGGGCACCCAGCTCATGAATGGCAGAGCCCAGGCTTGATTGTCAATTATCATGATTTTCCTTCTATACTACACTGCCCCAGTAAAGATGCATATATACTGATTCTTTAGAAATACTTTGTTTTTGATTTTTGAGACAGAGCTTTGGCATTATCATAGTTCATGGCAATCTCAAACTCCTGAGTTCAAGAGATCATCTTGTGTCAGACACCCCAGAAGCTGGCAGTATAGGCACCCACCACAAAGCCTGAGTCGTTTTTCTATTTTTGGTAAAGACAAGAATCTCACCCTTGTTCAGGCTGGTCTCAAATTCCCGAGCTCAGGTGAACCACCTGCCTAGGCCTCCTAGGATGCTAGAATTATAGGCATGAGGCATCATGCTGGGCATGATTGTTTAGAAATATTTTAATAATGTGAATATCCCATGTTATCAACCTGGACAATTATTTTTATGTTCGTTTTCAGCACACCATGTAATGATGTCTACTCAAATTCTTCACAGTCTTTTGTACCCCTTATAACTACAAAAAGAGATTACTCCATTTTATATCATGGGAATTGGAAATTCTAATTTCCAATAATAACATTGGAGCAATTTTGGTCTGGTCCAACAGAGACAAAGGACCAATATGATAACAACATTGATGGAACTGAGTAAACAAAACATAAAGCCTTCTGTAGGGTGGATGCTTGCTTGAACCATATTACTACTATTAAATTCCCTTTTGCCCAGAAGTCTGTGCTACCTTGGCATAGAATCTGAACATCTAAAAATCAGGATAAGAATTTTTAAAGTGTCTAGTCCAACTTCCTGCTTAATTCAGGAACACCCTCTCCAGCTTCTTAAGACACAGTTCCACTGAACATGTTCAGCAACAAGCTGCTTCCTACACGGAGTCTGCTCTTGGCTGGTTCTCATCACTACATTTTCCTGTGTTTTCAACCTCTTGAGGATTTTCAACAATGCTTTCTCATTTCACTCTATGGAATAGAACAGTAACTCATGTTACTGTGTGTCTCATCACACAACCACAATGCTTCGGACCTAGGAAAGTGTTCAGCATTTCACTTTTGACTCTAATTTTTTCTGAGTTAAACATTCCAGATCCCCTCAGTAGTTCTTCATGAAAAATTATCAGACCCTGTATCAATCTAATATTGTCAATGCCTTCCTAAACTACAATTCTCAGAAGTGAATACAGCACCAGAAGTGGTTCTGACCGACAAAAGTATCAGTGGGATGTTAACCCATGCTATGGAACACTGTGACTTTAGGGACCTCTCCTAAATGTAGCACCATGTTAATTTTCCTCCAACCTGAGGTTGTGTAGTTGTTTAAAAATATGAACTCACTCTTTAAAATTATCCCAGTTTATTTGCCTTGTTGTTTGTGACCCAGCTTTCTAAAGTCTGCAGAAAGAGCTATAAATATAGACTCTACCATACATTGGGTTGGCTGTATCACCCAGATTTATGTTCATCATGCTCTATCATCCAGATTTATGTTATACGCAGATCTGATAAACATGGCTTCCATAGCTTCGTCTAAACCAACGATTAGAATGTTGCCTGGGACAGGAAGGTACCTAGTGAACTCTGTGGCTCCTTACCAGAGACTTTTGATTAAACTTAACATTGATCAATTAATTCAACCTCATTAAGTATAGTTCTTTAGCCAAATTTATACCAACTAAATTACTACCAGCCACCTCAAATATGTAATACTGTACATGAGAATTTCATCAAACTCTCTTCCGAATACATACTCTTTGAAAATCTAAACTCATCAGAAAGTTCAATAAATTTTTGCTAAATGAACACAATCATTCTAAGCCCTTTGATCCCCCCCTTTATCTCTGTGCCCTGTGACTGTAAAATTAAATTTTTATCTTCAAGCTTTTCCATCCTTCTTGATGAATCATCTAGGGAAGGGATTAAAAACCACTTTTCTCTGAACTTTTTAAAATATTTTTTTCTTGAAGTCTACAGCACATATACACATAAATTTCTCTCCAGACGTTCCTTAGTTCCTCTCTTGTAAATTCCAAGGTAGTCAAGGTAGTATAATTACTTTCTCTTAAGATGAAGCTAAAATGTTTTAACTTTTTAGTAAAACATATGTATACATACGTACCCAGAATCTCTTACTTTTGAGAGATTATCAGAAAAGGCAAGTAAAAAATATCTACCAGTACTTCTGACATATAATAAAGTTACAGTATATTGAGGCATTCCGACGTTAAAGTAGAGTATTTTCATTGCCTAATCCACTCATTCAGAAAACATTCATTGACTGTCCACTGGGCTCAAGTTAGGATTTTCAGGGAATTCAAATCTGGGAGGAGAGAAAGACTCATAAACAACCAACTGTGTGGTATTAGAAGTCGTCTGATAATAAAGATGTGTGAAAAGTGCTGGAGGTTTGCTATGGAAGAGGAATGAGCTTTATCTCAATGTGACGAGGAAAGTGTCATAGGAAAAGCTAGCATTGAAACTAAGTCCTGCCAGTGGCAAGATGGAAAGGTGGAGGGAAATAACCAGTTTCCACCAAACACAAGATAAGAAAGAACAAGTACGGTAGATTTCAGCTCCTATTCATCTGGATTAGACTATGTATTAAGACTGACGATTATTTTTCTAGCTCAATCCAGAGAAAAAGTTTAATCTGAAAACAAAACTGAATTCACCCAACTCTACATAAAAGTACACATTCAAATCATTAGACATGATTGAAAATAGAAGTCTGTTGGCCAAGTAATGCAGCTTGTTCCAAATAAAAAATATGTATCTTTTTGTGCGGCATCTGTGGCTCATCAAGTAGGGTACCGGCCCCATATACCAAGGTGGCGGGTTCAAGTCCAGCCTCAGCCGAACTGCAAAACAGAAAAATAGCCGGGCGTTGTGGTGGGCGCCTGTAGTCCCAGCTACTCGGGAGGCTGAGGCAAGAGAATCGTCTAAGCCCAGGAGTTGGAGGTTGCTGTGAGCTGTGACGCCGCAGCTCTCTACCGAGGGCTATAAAATGAGACTCTGTCTCTATAAAAAAGAAAAAAAAATGTGTGTGTGTATATATATATATATATATCTTTCAAGTGTTACAGAATTAGGTGAATTTTTTTCTGCAGCAACAAGGAATTGACATGAACAAAAGAGATACAATTTTATGTAGCAGAAGCCACAAGCCCCCAGCACAAGTATGTGGGGTGGAGAGCACTCAGTAAATGTTGCTTAGCATCACGTCTGTTATGTAGAAAATGGTCAATAAAACTCGGCTGAAGTTTTATGTTTTTTGTGAATAAATTTAATGTTTATAACTGAATTCCATGGAGCTGGAATGTGCCTTTTCTCAATTTCAAATTCTGCTTGAAATTTCTGGTTCATATACCAAGTAAGTTCTAGAGCCATTGTCAACTCTTAGTATGTAATGCCTATCTTTGTGCTAGGATTGAAAACAAGGGGTTACTACAGAACTTAATACTGAAAGTTTTTTTCTTTTTTTTTTTATAACAACATCATCATCACATTTGGGGCTATTTAAAGATTCAAAAAGCAAAGACAAAACATAAACTAGTCAAGTTTCTAGAATAGACTTCTTTTCCATGCATATATCTCATATTGTTTCTTTAATTTAATTTAATAATGCACTTTGACTGATGTAAACACTGGAAAAGAGGAGCTTTTTCCGACTACTGTAAAGACAGCTTTATGTCTCACCTAAGTTTCAAAGTATGCTATTTCAATAGAAATATGGACTTGTCCCCATTACAAACTATTATCAAGTTATGAAAAATGTAATCATTGCAGTGCATTATTATATTTAAGTATAAAAGCTCTGAATTGAAATCTTTGTCATTGAGTGGCATATTTTAAAAGAAGAGTAATATCTCAGATCTCTTTAGAAAGCTTAATGCTTAAAAAACAATTTTATCTAACTATGAACAATGAGAAAAAGCATTATAAAATACATTTTGAGTATATTATGAAGAATACGAACTGTAATATAGAATTAAATTTAGAGCAATTAAGAGTAGATTTTGAAGATTCTTTTACATAGTTTAATATAGTCATTTCAGCTTTTAGTTTTAATGAAAAGAAGCTATATGCGCTGACTTTTTGACAGGTATTGTTAAATAAGTATGCATTATCCAGCAGCCTATTTGGTTACATAAAAGTAGAGGAGCATCTAAAAGTAAACACAAATAGTGGCTTTAAAGATATTTCTGCACTGAAATGTACTTTGATGGTGAGTGTTGTAACATGCTAAATTCTGAGGTTTGAGTATAACAGAAACCATACTGTATTGAGACAGTCCACCTACAGTTTGTGGTCATGAAGTCTGATTAAAAGTGGTTTTAGATGCATGGTTATTTTGGGCCATTGCCTTCTGTATTGAATGTATTCTGTAGCCTGTTTCACTAAATAAAATACCAATAAGCAGTTATAGTTTCATATCCAAATTGGATCTACTAAGACATTGTGCATGAGTCTGTGTACTTAATGATTGTGCTTCTTTATCTATTCCAAAAAGGTAAGTCTTTAGCCCATCCTCACTGTCAATCATGACTCATCTGAATGAACCAGAATAAAAGTTTCTTAGGTAGTATGATGATCAGATATGAAAATAAAACGCTAGCTGTATTTTCTCAGAACCACTTTAGAAAAACAATCAATAAAACATAAAATATTATAGAAGGTAAGACACTGCCAGTTACTACCAAAGACATTATCCCACTTGACATGTAAATAACATATCTGAGTAGATATTCACTAGCATTTGTAAATACTTAAATGCTTTATTCTCTGAAGGATGGTCAGTGAGGATAATTCAGCTTTATCTTTCTGTAATTCAACTTTGTCTTTCTTTAAGAATAGTAACATCTGCTTTGAACTCCGAGCCACCAAGACAAATTCATCCTGTTAGTTCTTTTTCAGTTAAGTCAACTAAGAAGTGAATAGGAACTAAAATTTACTGTGTAAATTTAAATTTACATCTCCTCCAAGTACTGTGATTGACACTATATATACATGATTTTATGCAGTCCTCACTGCAACCCTAGAGATAGGTGTTATCTCCATTTTACCGATGGAAAAAAAATCAAACTGAAAGAGGTCTAGTGAATTTCTCATGACTAGCAAAGATTAGATTCTACATTCAAATCCAAAATCCTCTGAATCCAAACCTTTGCTTTCTACTATGCAAACTTCACTGCCAAAGTGGGTAAAATAATATAATCATTTTTAAGCAAAGTGTAAGTTTATCTTATAAAAATTCTATACATGAGATGCAAAAAAATTCATGGGAAAAGTTACCACTTAATTTTCTTATAACATCCATCAACTCAGTGTTTCTAAAGAATTCACATAATAGTTTGCCCTAGTAAGTTTTTTATATCACAGATTTTTATGATATAAAATTGTGTTCCCAAGTGTGTTTACTGCTTTATACATTAGGGACCCAGTAGTGAGCAAAATTAAAATGGGACTTGCCCTTGTGGAACATGTGCTGTAGGGGGAGAACCATGCAAAATTACACAGCTTATAAAAGATGAGAATGCGGCTCAGCGCCTGTGGCTCAATGGGCTAAGGCACCAGCCACATACACCTGAGCTGGCGGGTTCGAATCCAGCCCGGGCCCGGCAAACAACAATGACGGCTGCAACCAAAAAATGGCCGGGCATTGTGGCGGGTGCCTGTGGTCCCAGCTACTTGGGAGGCTGAAGCAGGAGACTCGCTTGAGCCCAGGAATTGGAGGTTGCTGTGAGCTGTGATGCCACAGCACTCTATCCAGGGTGACAGCTTGAGGCTCTGCCTCAACAAAAAAAAGATGAGAATACTATCAGGTAAAAATAAAGGGAGGGAGGTAAAACAATAAATATTAACAAAAATAAGGAGACTAGTTTTCTGTCTGCTAGTCCACAATTCCTGTCAACGCAGATTTGTTTAGTTGTGGGGGATGAGGGCAAGGGTGGGGAGCAGAATTCAGGGTTCACTCTGAGGTGTCTAGTTGGGATGACTGTGTTTATGCTGAGATGGGGGGTCTGGAAGAGGGAGCAGATTCTAGAAGGAAGATAGTGGAGTTGAGCTTTGGGGAGTTTGAGTTTCCTGGTACATTCGATAGATGCAGGACTGGAAGACGTCCATGGGCTTTGCGGAGACAGAGAAACACACCAAGAGCCTGTAGTCCCAGCTAGTTGGGAGGCTGAGGCAAGCGGATTGCTTGAGCCCAAGAATTTGAGGTTGCTGTGAGCTATGAGACCACCACACTCTACCCAGGGAAACATAGTGAGACTCTACCTAAAAAAAAAAAAAAACTGGGAATGTGCACTGAGGAATTAGATATAAAGAGAGCTAAATTGGCCTCTGGAAGATGGGTTGGATTTGAAGGTGAGAAAAAAATTTAAATAGCTCCTCCTGAAAACAATAGCTAACTTAAGTCAGTCGCATTACCGAGACAATATGCCTCAAAAACCTAGTTCTGAAGAATAATGTGTGCTCCTCAAAATAAATGAATAAGCAAAGAAACAAACATCTGTCAGTGTAGGATTGGAAAGCAGATTAAACGAAATTGAAAAGGCTTTCTAGAGTTTAACATACCAACATGCCCCATTTCCCAAACCTACTAGGAATGAATGATGCTTTACAGAATGCCTGCTGGAAGACACTGGATAAAAGTTTGTAATTAAGAATATTCATGTCGGGCAGTGCCCCTAGCTTGGCAGGGTGCTGGCCACATACACCTACGGGGGCAGGCTCAAACCTGGCCTGAGCCTGCTAAGCAACAATGACAACTGCAACCAAAAAATAGCCAGGCGTGGCAGGCTCCTGTAATCCTGGCTACTTGGAAGCCTGGGCAAGAGAACTGCTTAAGCCCAAGAGTTTGAGGTTGCTGTGAGCTGTGATGCCACAGCACTCTACCAAGGGTGACATAGTGAGACTCTGTCTCAAAAAAAAAAAAAAATGTTCATGTCTTTTGGGTGGGAAGGTTCAAGCTCAAGTTTAAATCAAGAGAGGGCTGAAATTGGGAAGAGTGGAAATACATATTTGCCTTTGGTAAATTAGGCAGGAAGTACTCAAGCTAGGGAAAGGGAGCTGCTGTAGACAGCTCATCAGGAGCAAGGCGGCATGAAGAGTGAGGTTTTGCAGATTGGGAGGAATTGAGGAGGGGAGGGTTCCAGGCAGGGAGGTCATCTAGGACAGGAAGCTGCTAGGCTGTCCGAAAGTGAGCAGGTAAGGACTTGAATAATGGATTCACCCAGGGAAATAGACAGATGTGAACCTGAGAGATATTCTGAGGGAAGGAATTATGAGGCTTAGTAATAGATGAGATTAAAAGAAGAAAAAGTCCAGTTTAACAGTGCAGTTTCTCCCCTGAGAGCGGAAGAGAGAGACACAGAAGAATGAAACCAAAACCCTAACAGTATTACGGCTAGCATACTTCCCAGCTAGATTTCTAGAAAACAGAGCGCAACACTGTCCAAGAGCACAGTCATATCCCTTCAAGTGTTTTTAATTAAATGGTATGAGACTAAACAATTTTAAGGTTTTTTTGACACCAATCTAAAATGCTAAGTTCTGAATGTCACGTCCAGTTTTCAAGTGGTGAAAAATTAAGCTGCGAGCCGGCAAAGTGGGAAAGATGTTAACCACGGCTGGAATTACTGTTTTTTTTTAAATTTTTTAAATTGCTCAAAGAAACACGACCGGTTTCCTGGTTGCCTTCATTAACATGTGGTATATTAAATCTTTGCATTTACAATTTCACATTCCACAACAAGCTAGTAGTCACACATTTTCAAAATCTAAGCAGAAATTAGTTTTAGATTTATTTGCTTTCTTTCCAAATGTGTTAGTGCCCAAGGGCTCAAACAACTACACACCATTGTTTTGTGGAGGGGAAAAAAAAATAACTGTTTTTTAAAAAACTCACATGCATGAATTAAAAAAAAAAAAAAAACACCTGCCTGCTTTCTTTTCTTCCAGGTGACATTTACAAAGAGGAAATTTGGGTTGATGAAGAAGGCTTACGAGCTGAGCGTGCTATGTGACTGTGAGATCGCGCTGATCATCTTCAACAGCACCAACAAGCTGTTCCAGTACGCCAGCACCGACATGGACAAGGTGCTGCTCAAGTACACAGAGTACAACGAGCCGCACGAGAGTAGGACCAACTCGGACATCGTGGAGGTGAGCACGCATGCGCGGGGTGTTGGGCCTCCCTCCTGCCTGCACTAGCGCGCACACCCTCCTCCTTTTCCTAACATATTCGTGGGCTGGGGGATAGACCCAGGGTTATTTTTCTAACTGTGACTCCACTCTCCTTGATACATTGTGATACAAGGATAGGGAACATGCAAGATCTGGCCTTTGCTGGAAGTCATGAGCCAGGGTCCAATTATGCGCCACATCCTTGGGATGTGATTGTCGGATGTGGGCCAAGGTACCAGGGTGGGGACTGTGGCCAGTAGGTAACTCCTCCAGGTTTTAGATGACTTCTGGTGATGTATTTTAAGTTTCCCAGCAGCTTCAGGAAAAGTATATATGTGTGAAAATGCACTAATGCCAACCTTCCACGCTCAGTTTTTCACTTTATGTCTCACCTTTCCAATTCATTCACCCGAAAGAGTAAAGACAATTATTCTCAAGAAATGTTCTTTCCCCCAAATTATCATATTATATATAGCAGTGAAAACTGCTAAAATACATGGAATCAAAAAATTAGATGAAAATAAACTGCTAAATGTTAGCTCAGTATTTAATCAAAGTCAGATTTAAAACGTTTTATTCTGCCAAAAACAAATAAGCATTATGTTAAAACCTGAAAGTGTTTTAAGTTAGCATAAATCCTAGTGTTTTATTAGCATAAATAACATGTCTTGCAGTTTGGGTTGAAACTTTTTAAACACCTTCAATGTATATCCTGTTTAAATACCTTGTAGTACCCTTCGTAGGCTAAACTACTAAGCTAAAAATAGGCAAAGTGAGAACAATTCCCATCTGCCTATTTTCTTCATCTTTATTTCTGTTCTTGTTTACTTGTGCCTGCTTTCCCAGAATTAAAAGAAAATTAATAAATGTTTCAGAAGTGTTTACCTAGAGTCAGTTTGCCAGAGTAGGTATCATTCCTACTATTGCTTAGACTGCTTTTGTGTTATGAAAAAAGTAGTACTAATACTGATCAAATTAGTATGCCTACAACCTCTGTCTTACATGTACCTGTTATAATTGTCTAAGACTAATTCTCATTTCTTTGCTTTTATTTGGAAATTTCTTAAAAGTATTGAGCTATTTTATTTTATTTTGCCTAACGATGATAAGCAAACTATTATGTACCCATAATAATTAAAAATTAAACAGAAAAATGAGTGATAAACACACCTAATACAATACATACTTTTAAAATATTCTGTATCGTTTTAGTTTTTCATTGACTAATCATTTGAATTCATGTTTGCTTTGATCTTAAAATTTACTATTCATAAAATTTACCTGCTATACATTTCATATAGCTTTTTGTTGACATACATGGGTAAATGTGAAAATACATAAACATGAAGGTGAACAGAACTTAGAGAACTTGAGTCTGAGAACTTGTATGTGTTAAAATTAAAACTTACATAAATAAAAAATAAATAGGCTGGGCATGTGACTCATGCCTATATTCCTGGCACTTTGGGAGGCCAAGGCAAGAGGATTGCATAAGCCCAGGAGTTGGAGGTTGAAGTGAGCTATAATGACGCCACTGCACTCTAACGAGGGCATCAAAGCAAGAGACTATTTCAAGAAAAAAAAAAGACACACAAACAGAAACAAGAATTCTCTACACAAAACTCCATCCATCTCATTACTAAAAGCATTACAACAAATATCAGGGTAACAAAAGAATTTGTGTTAGAATTTTTCACTAGACTGGATCTGCTGGAGCCCATAATGTAATGTGAAGTGCAATAGAAAACCATGTTGAACCAGGTGGGAAACATGTTGACTTCTAGTTTGCTTTCTTTAAAAAGTTTAAAATCTAGACATTCATCTTCTGATGGTTTTAATCAGTAAGACATGACTTAAAGGTTACTTAAACCTTCACGGACTGCATGGAACTTGTGTATTTTGAGACAGGCAGATATTTAACAGTCTGCCTTCTGTGGGAGTCAGAGGTCCTCATTAGAATCCTGTCTTGTATTGTGCCGAGTGGCAGGTCAGCTGCCTCTTTGGGATGAAGTTTTCTCATCTCAAACATGAAGGCACTGAATTTGAAAGTCCTTTGCAACATTACAGTTTTTTTTAAGTGATGCTTTAAAAAAAAAAAAAAAAAGAATTAAGCAGCAGTACCATTTTCTTGCCTTTAAATCTCAATTGGTAAAAGCTCTGAATTTCTCAAAAAGTCCGTCTAGAACTCCTGGGCCAAATCTAGAGATTCAACAGTTCAATTTTTTGAATAAACATGACATGTAAGTTTCACACATTGTGAGCTGTACAATGAGCTCTCTTAACAACACATTCTTTACATAACTGGCTTTTCCACATTTCAGTAATAACAGAGATGAAGGAGAAAGAGGGTAAGACCGATAATCAGGATAAAATTTTATGTCACTCCCTATGTGGAGTACGTTTGGAAATGTTGATCATTGAAATTAGGATGCTTGGAGTACTTGGTGGTGAAGAGGGGATCTGGGTTGGAAGCCTCCTTTGTAACAAGTTTCCCACGTGTTCCTTAGACACACTAAATTTGAAGTCCTCTGCAGCACGGAAACATGAATTGTGTTGGAGGCTAAGAACTAGTGACACGTCAGGGACATGAGGAGTTCTTGCTTAGAATGGATCTAACAGAAAGTTGAAAGTTAAGATGGTCTACTACTGGGTAAAATTTTAAGTCCAATTTATTTTAATTTAATGGAATACATTTAACTGGGTAAGTTTAATGAGGAGCATAATATGTTTCATAAGGGGTCATTAGTTTTATCTTTCCACTTTGGACCATTACCCCTCTCCCTTAATCCTCTAAAAAACAGTTTACTCACAAAAAGATAAGATGAGGGGAGATAGAAATAATATTCTTTCCAGAATTTAGACTGAAATACACATTTCTGGGCCACACCAGAGTAGTGTTATAGGGCCATAGGAAATTGTGCAGTGCGTGGGTGTTGAAAAAGATTCCCTCTTTTTAGCAAAAAAGCTCTGCATAATTACCATGTCTTTGCTTGATAATTAGCACTACTGCTACAATGGCACAAAGACTCACAAAGGCTTAACAGACAGACAGAGATAGTTTTTTTTATTATTATATTATAATGCAGCCTGAATATCTGTTTAGATACAATATATAAATATGCCAGATTTAGTAAATGTGTTAAATTTTTAATCCATTGGTTAAAAAAAAACAAAAACAGTTATTATATTAAAAGCACTTCCTTTGAAGAAAGTCCATTTTATTGAACTCTGTGATGAGCATACTGGATATTTTCCCAAATTGGCTAGCGTAGGAGACAGTAGAAACTCAGCTGGGAATCCGACAGTGTTGTGGGACTGCTACTTTCACCCATCTTCACTCCCGGGTTGGCAGAGCGAGCAGACCCGCCTGACTTCCCTTGGGGTGTGTTTCTGGAAGGCGTGGTCGTTGAGCACTCCAGACTAATCTGAAGGATGCTGGTCCCAAAGGAGGAGCCCACCGGCCACCGTTTCACTCAAGCACCAGTTTACACACAGCACTGTGCAAGGAACTCCGGAACAGCAGAAGGCAGGCGTTCTTTCTTGTCGAGGATGCAGAAGTCAGGCTGGGAACAACTGGAAGGCAAAGGAGCAATAGCCTCGTTGGTGTGGTACTGCCCGCTGATAGGGAGACATAGGCTGAGCCAGCTGACATAGGCGGCTCGCTCTCACAGTCACGTGTTCTGCCAGGTCACTCCAGGTGAGCCTTGGAGGCCCCTGGCATGTTACCGAACCACAATCCATGTGGGTATATCACGAGGCACCCAGGCAGGAAGGAGCTGCTCACCCCCTCGGTGACTCAGTGATTCTGATGAGCAGCTCATGCAGGGTAGGCCAGGAGTCCAGTGATGAAGAATAGAGGGGAAGTAAGGTGCAAAGTCCTCAAAGATAGATGGAACTCTTGATAAAGGAACCTTTGTTCATAACTGTCTCAATAGAAGATCAGTGGCTTTTCTTTTCAGAGGCAAAAACAGGCAAGAACTGTGTGTCTGAGCAAACATGTATGTGTGGGTGTGAGAGAGAAGAACCGTTTACCTAAAATTTCACTGTCACCCGAATCCTGACTCCTGTTTGGTTAAATGTTATTGCAGTTGTTGCAGCAAAACATTTTCTTGCACATAACAAATAAGGCCTGAATTGGGAACAGAAAGCCCTTAAAATAGCTTATGAAGCCTTTGTTGTGCCACAGTGTTGCTGAAGGTTATCAACAAGCCAATACCCTTTATATAGTTTGGTAAAAACTGATAAGTACAATTTTTGTTGAAAAACAAATGCAGCAAATAATGGAATTGAACTTCTTTACTCAGTGTGACAAAATTTGGAAATGGGTAGAAAATAGGAAAATGTGTCTGCCTTATCTGAACTTTCATTATAGCTAGAGCAATGTTTCCAACTTTATACTTACAAAAATATAGGTATATAAAATTATGCCTGTGCATGCTATAGGTGTATAGGTATATATTATACAGATACTTGTCTTAAGAGAACAAGCATATTCAGTTATTAGTTTGATCATTTGTAGATTTTCCTTCTTTCAGTCATTCTCTGAACACAGATTTGTTGCAGTCCTGCTGTGTTGCATGGGATGCCCAGAGACGCATATGTGAGGCTCCCAAATCCATGTGTGATCTAACCTCTGTATCTCTTGTCCCTTCAGCTCTTTGCCCCAGTCAACCTCCCCATTACCTCCTCCATCCTGCACTCAAGCCACACGAAACCTACTTTTATCCTTCAGTCTCTCCAAAGTCCATTCATTTTGTCTTCATATTTCTTTCTAGGCTTGGCTGTTAATTATCCTTCATTCAAGTCAGGTCTCAATTTATATTTTTGGAAAGTCATCCTTTCCTTTCCTATCCATGACACTAATAATCTGTTCTATTTGCCCCGTCAGAGCAACCTTGAAGTTGTTACCCAGTTGCCTGTCCCACACTAGATTAAATTTAAACTCTTAACAGTCAGGGGCTATGCACGTTTTGCTCTTTCTCATATTCTCAGTGCTTAACATGAATCCTAAAGTGTTAGGTCCTGAGAATATATTTATAGAATAAAACATGAAGACAGACACACAGGTGAACATGAAGTGAACATGTTCACTTGAACATGAACACAGGTGTGTGCAGTTTAAAACATAGTAACTTGCACGTGAACTTTATAGACACCCTGTATAACCAAGTGATCCTATAGCATCAAGATACACATTTAAAGCATGAGAAAGTGTTTTATAGCTCTAGTTGAAGCAATTCATTGAAATTTGATAGTTTATCAAAGCAAAATCAAAAACCACCAAGACAGGTATTTAAACTCATTGTGTTTTCAAATTAACACCAAGATTAATTCTTCAATATAACATTTGAGGTGTGCATTTAAGAATTCCTGGTAATTTTAGAATCCATAGCATAAATGTTCACATTGAGGGACATCAATTTGGAACTGAACACTCACCGTAAAACTAAAAGTACGTTTTATCCCTAAACTAAAAATCACAGAGTCAATCACTAAATTTACGACCTGGTCCGGAAAGCATTTGCAAGTTACCAAACTGACAAGGAACACTAGTCGTGTGAGCCAGGGAGCCACTTATGTGCTGTGTTTTGGTGGTGGTGGGGGGGGGGGGTTGGTTGTTTTTTTTAGTTGAAGCTAAAGATTGGAAAGATATTGGTTAGTATTGAAAAATAAACAAAACATTAGTATATTCTATAAAAATTCAAGGCTTCAGTGTTGATGCTTCCAAGGGGAAGGGGGGAAATGATTTTGTTTTAAAAAAAAGTTTTTGCATCTTTTTCTTACTTTTAATGTTTATATAGTTTTAAAAGATTTTTACTATTACCTGTAAATTATATTTCTATTCTCCCAAGTCTCAAAGAAGAAACTTGTTTAAAATTTGTAAATGTATTTGTATTTCTCACAACTATCCCACAGTGCTTTTTATAGATGAAATTTGAGGAGATACTTTCTTTTAAAAAATATTTCTCTTGCTTAATTTGACTGTTCTGTAAGCATAAAAAGCTGCTTCACATCTCATTTATTAAGAAAATAATGATTGTTGAACAAATAATACTGTGCATGGTAGTTATAACTCAAGTTACATGCACAAGGCCGTGAAATGGAATTTCTTGCCATCTCTGTATTACACAGCTATAATAGTTTGTAGGCATTAGCACTAATCCAACAGCATTATTTAATAGTAGAAGAAGAAAAGACAAGTTCTAAAATATAGCCTTTGTGGTGCGGTGCCTGTGGCTCAAAGGAGTAGGGCGCTGGCCCCATATGCTGGAGATGGTAAGTTCAAACTCAGCTCCGGCCAAAAACTGCAAAAAAAATATATAGGCTTTGTGATTGATATATAACTTCTTTATCAATATTAATCATTACTATTTCATCATCATCGTTGTTTCACATGAACCTTCTTGAACTACAACAAACTAAAGTCCTCATGTGGTCCCACCCTACCAATGCCTGAAAGAGAAAGGAAAAAAGTACATAGCCTGCATCATGCTTGTCTATTTTCAATGCTTTTTACGGATTTCATGGCATGAGGAGCTTGGTGGTAAGCAGAATATTTGAACTAAGGTTGCCTTCTAGCCACTGCTAGCATCTAGGTAACATTGATTTTTTGTTGTTTTTTTTTTTAAAGACTAGATTCTTTCAAATAAGATATAAAAGAGTAGAATATTCTTACTTCCTCAGGATTAGTTATAGAATAGTCACAACTGAATGTATAGTCATGAAATACTCAAAAGTAAAGTTTGAGGAATAATTCTGAGTCTTGCTTAGAATCAGAATAAAAGGTAATGGCTCCAGTTGCCAAAGGAGTGTTTATTTCAATTCCTTCACTCCGGTGTTGGGTGATGGTGGTGGTGGTTGTTATTTTAGTTAAAAATGTCTTTCCCTTCCCTGAAGGACATAGTATTTTGTTCATTCCTGTAACTCCAGCTGCCAGCTCAACATCTGGGACATGGTACATGTTTAATGTACAGATTGTCCCAAAGTTCACCTTACATAGGAAAAAGTTACAAAGTCACGTCACATTTTATACATTTTTTATATTTATATATCAACATGTAGAGAAAGATTCTGTAAAATTTTGTAGTGAATATTTCGTAAATAAAGGTTTATTGACATTAGGTACTGTTTTCCATTTTCCCTATATGTGTGTGTGGCGAGCTTCAGGATAGCTGATTACCATAAATAATTTACAAATTATTCTTTGTTGCAAAAGACGAATAAATATTGTTCCTACATCAGTGCTTTGATTTCTTGGAGAAGAGAGAAGCAATCTGTGGGTACTTTGGCCAGGATTTGGCAACAAGGATCAATGGCTCTCAAACAAAACAAAATGCCTGGGGCCCGGTCTGCGTCAACTGGGTTCTTGCAGAAATGCTGATTCGAAGGGGCAGAGCTCAGGGTTCTTTATTTCTTTGATTACGTGATATAATGTTCATGCCACTGGCCTGTGAAGCAGATTTGGAAGAGCAAGGATGTGGAGTTCCCTTTCCCAACATTAATTTCCTTAAGTATGGAATCTGAAATCTGTTGACCACTTCTTCTTTGTAATTTTACTAAGGGTCAGAATCATACCATAAAATATATTTTGCCATAAAATCTATTAGGATCATGCCTTAATACAGTTTCTTAAAAATGATACTCAGTGAAACCAATTATTAAAAGCAAGTGCCTTCCTTAGGTTTTCCTGGCCCACCATCACTCAGTGAGGTGAGGGACTCTGGTTGTCAGCGCTGCGAGTCCTGGCCTGGTCTCCTTCTTTGTGAGCACTCACCTGCGTGCAGTGGCTGTCTGGTGCCCACAGATTCAGAGTCCACATCCAGACTCAGTCAGGCAGTGTGATATGATTGGTTAGAGTACGTGTCTGGTGCCATGGGGGCAGAGTGGTCAAAATAATCCTTAGGATATTCTGGGAAAAGACGTAATAAAACTCAGTCATTAAAAGGACTGCAATTAAGTAACTGCTGTATACATGTATACCAAATTAGGTGGAGAGATTATATTTTCAGAAAAAATACTGCCATTTTACCATAGCTGCTGGCATATATTATCTAGTCATGTCTCCATAGCCTTGATGTATTCTGTGTTGCCCTGGAATTTAGCCGCCTGAAAGAACGTCTGAATAAGGGAAAAAGAAGTTTCTGTCAATTATTTCTAAAGGTCATAGAGTTAATGACTAGCTGGGAGGTTAATTAGATTCTGAAAAACCTCTTCATATCAATTAAATCTCTTATCTTTATGTTTTAGTAAATAAACTCAGTAACTATTTAGAGCTTCTGTTGTAAGATAAGAAACACTGTAAACAGTAAACTGTACAATGGGTGTTTGGGTTTTTTTCCCTGCATCTAAAAGAAATCATTACAATAAAAAAGCAGATATATGAATTCATAACAGTAACTCCTATTTCGCAATTTCTGATTACATACTTTATTTGTAAAAATAGCATACAAATTATTAGTCACACACAAATGTCATGACTGTGACCTCAAGGAAACCATTTGTTAGATAGAAAACCAGAACAGTGTTAACCTGAGAATAAGCTACTAATCTAGAACGAACTGCACTCTCTGTTTGTTGTTGTTATTATTATTATTATTTTTTTTTTTTTTTAGTTTTAGAAACCTAACCCCTTTCAATGTTGCTGTGCACATCTGGAAATAAATGATATACAGAGGGTGCAAAAAAATGTATACACATTTTAAGGGGTGTTGTCTGTGTATAACTTTTGTACGTTGAATTGAAGGCACCGTTGTTGGTCAAGTCTACCTAGACATGTACCACATCCCTTTCACCTGCAGTTGGTACACTTTACTGTGCAGTATCCTTTACTTCCAACAAGATCTCTTAAAATGTGTACACTTTTTTACTGGTATTTAGCAACTATGTATGACAGTTATAAATGTGAATTCTCTTTGGGTAAGGCAACCATATTTCTAATCCGTAAGGTGTCACTTGCCACATGTAGCTATATCAATGGAAATTAGCTGAAATTCAATAAAATTAAAAGTTCAGTTTTTCAGTCCTAGTCACGTATCAAGTATTGAGTAGTCTTTTGTGACCAGTGACTCCCACGCAGAACTGTGCATGGTGGAAGAAACCGTCTACTGGACAGCAGATAGTGACACTGGTGAATCTGGTGCTCCTGTTCATCCAGATAACTGGCGTGGTACTGGGCACAGACTAATACAGGGCGTGCAAGCCGGAGAGGATGCGGGTGGCTGTTTTACCTTTCATTCCCACAGCAGACATTTGTGACCTGCCCACCATGCGTCAGGACCTGTACTGGGATTGAGAACCCCAGCCAGGAGAGCTGAATCACTCAGTTGGCCTTTACTCCAGTATTTGTTAAAGTCGATGTAATCTTGTGGCACAAGTGAGAGAGAGGGTGGAGGGAACAGGGAAGGCTGTAACTCACCTGGGGAGGTGAGTAGTAAGGGAGTAGGAACAAGCCAGGTCCATTCTCAAATCAGCTTGTGTGCACATAGCTACTTCTGATTTTTCCCAATTAGGTATGTGCCGGATTTTACCTTCATCCCGGGTTCACCATTGGTTCTCCTTAACTATGGTTGTTCTGAATTAGTTTCATGTGGGTAGAAAGAAAGCTACAAAGTGATGTTTCTAAGGAATATTGATGAAGCATTAGTATAACAGTTCATCTTTAAAATTTTTCTTTTAGGAAATGGGGCTCAGAAAGCCCCACCCATGTGGAGGAAAGACAGAAATTAAAAATTGAGTTGTAGTTACAGCAGTCACCCACTGATTCTCTGACCTGAGGCGAGTTACAGAACCTTGCTGGGCTGCAGTTACAGAACCTCCCCCGAGTATTGCCTACCCTGAGTTCCTCACAGGGCTGTTGTGAAGATTACAGGTTATAAAAGGTGGCAAAACCCATTGTAAACTGTTAAGTTGTAAAAATTGGTTTTATTTTCCAAGTCAAGGGAAGAAAAGATCTAGATAAATAATGCTAATCAAAGGAAACCAATTCTTAGTTTGAGATGATTTAACATTTTATACTAATAGGTATATTATGTAATAAATACTGCATTGTTTTAGCTAGAGCTTTTGCATAAATTAAGAAGATCTAACAAAGATTTTCTTCTTTCCCACAAGCAATTATGAAGTTTATATGCAAGGCACTGTGCTTTGCATCTTGGGAATGAAACGATTATGACATGTTCACAGCCCTCCAGGGCCAGTAGCCTGGTGTGGAGAAAACACACGGAGTATTTGTTCTTTCATTCAACAGATACTGGTGAACATGATGACCACTTATTTGCCAAAGCATTGTGCGAATTACTGTAATGCGTCTCTGACTGTGATTTCCCAGTGATCTAGAAAGACCATAGTAAGACACAGACAAAATTCAATGGCCTAACAGAGGAGAAAGAGAAATTACAACTGGGAGCACTTGGAAACATCTCGTGGTACCTTTTACATGAAGGGCAAGGCCTTCAATGACAAGTACAATAACCTAATAGGCTAAACCAGTGATTGCCATTTATTCCCATTTAAAGCAAAAGTGAAATTAGTGAATGTAATAACATATAGACAATGAACGTATATATACACTCACCTATTCACATAGCATATAAGTGTCTCAGCCTTTATTTTGCTTTCCTATTGGCACTGGATTTTTTAATGTATGTTTTTTTCTATAAACAGATGGTTATAATTTCTAAAGAAATCCCATAGAATATAATAATGTTAGAAAAATGCAGTGAATATAAATTGCCTTTAAGCTTGATAAAAGTTTCAACCTTAAAGTTGAGTCTCACATCCTAGCTTTAACTTTTCAGATGGAAGTTTTTCCCGCATTAAATTCTAAAGCACCATACCTCTGGCTGAGGAGCTGGAAAATTGTTCCAAGCCTGTGCAACCTTCTTGTAACCTAATGGCTCTTCAACTTTTCTCTCAGCTTAATCATTGGAGAATGTTCTTTGTTTTTGTAGTCAGTGTTTCACATAGTAACAGCTTGTTGTATTTTGGTCTATTTGCCAGAGGGTAGGTTTATTTTTAAAACCCTGAACTCTGAATTTTTCTTTATTTTTCCAAGATTGAAAGCAGCTGAAATGCCTGGAGTTACAGGTTGAAGGCTGCTTCACAATATGTGGAGGGAAGCTTCTTTTCCTCCACCGTGTGTGTGTGTGTGTGTGTGTGTGTGTGTGTGTGTGTGTGTGTGTTTTAATTTTTTTCCCAACAAATGTCTTCTAACTGGTAGTTGTCTAAAAATAGAAAACTGCTTAACTAAAAATAGCCTGGCTCTCAGTTGTGCCAAGGAAAATGGAGAGGCCTAGGCGTGGAATAGCAGGCTGAGTAATCCGGTTCTATTCATTCAGAGAAACCTTTGAGAACGCAGCCGATGATAAAGTGCCCTCAAAAAACCACAGGCCGGACTCTCTCTTCAGACTTCTAGGTGCCAATAAATATTTTAGCCCCAGGATACTTTTTTTCCCTTGTAAATTGTAAACATTTTCTGAAAGACAGGGCTTTGTTTCACAAACCTGACAAACCACCATAAATAACTAACTTTCCTAAGGTCTTAAAAATTCATAATTGTAAGTTATATTTTAAAATCGCGTCTTAAATGAAAAAATATAAAATAATATACATCATGTAACAATTAACAGAGGAAACTCTGTTATAATAAAAACCGCTTACTGCTTGCAATTAAACTCAAAACTTTGAAGAGTTTCACAGCAAGAAAATTATTCCTGTGACTCATTGTAACTTCAGAGGGCATCTGACTGGAGTTCAGCTCCCTCAGACATGAAATTCTCCCGTTTAGTGTCTCGCCCCTCCATATACCCGGATTTGGATTTGGTCTCTTTCCTGCAATTATCATTTTCACCCGAGCAGGTTTTTGCTTTTAAAATGGAGTAGAAACTACTTTGAAAAAATACCACTTTGAGAGTAGGATGGCTTTCAGTTTTGAGGAATGGAATTCTGAGTAAGCCCTAAGTAAGAATGTGTCTGTATGTGTGTGTATACATGGTGTGTGTGTGTGTTTGTGTGTATATATATGGGCAGGTTTTGCAATGATGACAACCCCCCCCCAATTTTGTTTTGCTTAAGTAATCTGAATAACCAGGTCAGACGTAGCAACAGGGTGTGGAAATGTCAGCACAGTTCATGGGGTTACAGGCTTTGAGCATTGTTTTGTGCAGTTCCTGTAATGCTGCTGGTGATAAGACTCTTGAGACAAAGGACGATAATTGATGGAAAGAGGCTTAAATCATCGCTAGAAGAATCAAGGTCCTTGTATCTGTGCACATCGGCTCCTCTATTCTCCTTCCGTCTTGTAAAGCATTTTGTCACTTGCCGTTGGCCCCCTACTGCTCTTAGTAATGGATGCAGTCCACAAGTGATTCCTTTATGCAGCACACAGGGTGTAATTGTGTCTGTGTGGTGTATTAGTAATTACCAAGCTGAATTCCCATATTGTATCTTTACTGCAGGCATGGAAAAATAGGACATACACCCTGCAAAACCATTTTCAACCTAGATAGTGAAGCCTCTTAGAACTGGATTCCAGGAACAAAGCCTTTTATATGTACTTTTTAAACAAAATTTTCATTGTTGAGTCATTTGTGCTATGCAGAATAAATTCAATTTGGGGAATGATTACCTCTGATATTATATTATTCATTTCTGAATCTTCAGCAAAAGCTTTGTTATATGGAAAATAGTGGCTTTTTTAATTGCTGAAATAAAAAATTTAATGTCTCCGTACCTAAGAGTAATAGGAGCTGTAGCAACTCTGCAAGATTATCAAACAAAAGATAGTGCATGGTACACTACATACAATAGATTATGTAACATCCATAAATGTTAAATAATACAATTATTTTAATAGCATTTCTACCTTTAAACAGCGATTTTTCATATATAATTTATTCTTGTTGGCTCAAGCATCGTTAAACTTCAAAAAAAGCTGACAGCAAATTTTTGTTACAGTAAACAGATACAAATTAATTATTAATTTGTTTGCTATAAAATTTGCTTCCATCTTTTATGTATTATGTAGGTGATATTGATTTGACTATATATAATCATTCAGGATTCAAAATGTCTAGCGTATTATTTATCAGTGCTAGAAGCCAAAATAATGCAAGTGAGTTGCTTTAAACAAGAGAAAGTATGCTTATTCTATGTATCAAATGCTTAGAATGACATTTAAGAGCTAGTAAAAGGAAGACCAGAGATACTAATAGGGACATTTCATTATCAGTAATCAATGCTTTTAAATTTATTTAGTGAATTGTTTAATTCATGAAGGCAAAAATTATAAACTTCTAAATCTTCAAATCTCAAAGTGGCCTCTCTATATGTATATATTTTTTTATTTTACTTCCATTTTATTGGCAGTTTTTTATTCAAGCAGTAATTACTAATTTCTAGAATGTACACCATAGTGACGCTAGGAGAGACACAAGTTTGAAAGAAGTGATCTGTGGCATCACAACACTCACAGTTCAGCGGAGGTAGAAAAGACACACGGAAATCAGCAGGACAAACAACTTGGGCCAAGGATGAGATATTTGGGAGGGACACCTGGGCGCAGTGCTAGGGGCCTCGGTCAGGAGACAGATTGCCTGGGTTCTTATCCCGCTGCCACCTCGTGTGCCTCTGGGGGAGTTACTCAGACTCTCTCTGTCTTAATTCCATCAGGTGTAAATAGGGGTTAATTATAGGACCTAGGATATAGCCCCTGTGAGAATGAAATGAATGAGCATTTGTAAAATGCTTACAACGGGGTTTGGCACATAGTAAAAGTTATGGTAATACTGGTGGGGCTACCGGGCCATTGAGTGATGACTGCTGGGAAGGAGGAGGTTAGAAAGTCAGGGAAGGAGGCCATGATAGTCACTTTTAGGCTCAAACAAGTCAAATGGATTGAACTGAAAAGGATGCTGGTAAACCTTCCAAAAGACCAGTCTTGCAAAGAGTCACAAGAAAAAAAATGGTGTGATGCTTCCGTGAACAAGAGTGTTAAAACATGCAGACAGAGATGGAGGAGAAGTGACACGGGCAGTGGGAGAGGGGCCGCTCCGCCAGGCCCTCTGCAGTGTTTGCTGTGGGTGAGGCACAACACAACAGTGTAGGAAAGACAGGCTGTGTTCTGAGGCAGTAGAATAGCATGTGACAACCGTTCTTGAGGAAGTTCCCACTGGAAAATATGTCTGTGTCTAGATAGAAGCAGTGTCGTGTAAAAAGTGGAAGTGCCAGCTCGGTGCCCATAGCACAGTGGTTAAGCCATCGGCCACATACGCCGAGGCTGGCGGGTTCAAACCCAGCCCAGCCCTGCTAAACAGCAGTGACAACTGCAACCAAAGATAGTCGGGCATTATGGCGGGCGCCTATAGTCCCAGCTACTTGGGAAGCCGAGGCAAGAGAATCACTTAAGCCCAAGAGTTAGAGGTTGCTGTGAGCTGTGATGCCACGGCACTCTACTGAGGGCAACATAGTGAGACTTTCTCTCAAAATTAAAAAAAAAAAGGAAGTGCCAAAATATTTGCATTTTTATAAATATGTACACACGTATGTGTGTGTGCTAAAAAGCCTAAAACTTTTCATTATACTTATGCATTTACAATGTGTGTGAAACAGATTGCTTTTGAAATACACATACAATTTCAATTTGCCCTGCTAATATGCACGTGTATTTCTCTGAGGACTGTATATAACATATAAGAGAGTAAAAGAAGAGAATTGTATAAGCCTCGGGAGGTTTATTTTAAATTGTGTTAAGTTTGTCTAGAATAAATTGAAAAATAAATCAAACTCTGTGTGTTTAGAAGTTTCTAATAAAGTATGTGTCCTTTTAATGACCACACAAACAGATCAGATTTCTGGATATAATACTGCCAACTACTGAAGCTCTCCCCTTGCCCTTCATGTCCAGAGGTGAAGAGCCCAGCCTTTCCCGGATAAGACAGGGAGGTGAGGAGAAGGGACAGACACCAAGTTCAGAGTCAGACAGTCCTGATTCCTACTCCTCTAAGAAAGTCTGCAATTTTGAACAAATTTCTGATCTTCCACCAATCTTCAGGTTCCTAAGCAGTCAAATGAGGATAATAAATTCTACTTTTGACTTGGCACCCGTAGGTCAGTGGTCAGGGCGCCTGCCACATGCACCAGGGCTGGTGGGTTTGAATCTGGCCCAGACCTGCTAAACTGTGACAACTACAACAAAAAAAATACCAAGGCATTGTGGCAGCCGCCTGTAGTCCCAGCTACTTGGGAGGCTGAGGCAAGAGAATAGGTTAAGCCCAAGAGTTTGAGGTTGCTGTGAGCTGTGACGCCACAGCTCTCTACTGAGGGTGACAGAGTGAAACTCTGTCTCCAAAAAAAAAAAAAATGTAGCAAATAAATCCCACTTCTGCCGTTTTTTGTAAGGATTGACTTGTATAACACTTACACAGTCATCAGTACATGCTGGGCACGATCTCACACATAGGCTTCCTTTCTTGTTGCTGTTTCTTGCATACATAAATCTAAGCAAAATTTTTCAACTTTGATTTATATATACTTTATATATACAGAGGGTGCATTTTAAGAAAGAAAAGACTGTATTAAAATTGTAATACTTGATACATATGATAACAGAAGATGAATACAAGTCACGTTTAACACCTCTTATAATTACACAAGTGTGACTTGAGTATTACAAATTTAATAACAGAGTTTTTGTTTTTAAAAATGTGTATAGATTTATTGGCACACACTGTATACAAACACACAGACACACTTTGGACGCTGAAATCCAGTGTATTTTGTGCTTACATTTAAAAAATGTCACATGTATATTCTTGTATATAATATGCATATAACTATTTCTTATGTAATAAAGTTATAAAAATTTTCAGAAGTAAAGTTCTCACTCTACATATTTTAAAACTAGGGAAGAGGTGAAGAAAGGGAAAAGGTAGGAATCACAAATTAATTATACTAAGTAAAGTTTAAACAGAGTAGGAAAAAATGTGTGTGGGGGGGAGGTGCTGTTGAACAGAGGGGCTTTCCCAAGTTCAAGTTCTGATGGTGAACTCAAATAGACACAGTTAGGCGATAATTTATTCCCTGGTGTCCCTCTTAAACTTCTTTGTAGCCCAGGAGGAATACAGATAGACAATGACAGAAAGCCAAAAGGTGAGCTGCAGATAAAGAGAGAGGCAGGCAGGGAGGGTCAGGGGAAGGTTTATGGAGTTTTCAAGACAATGAAAGTAATTAGCAAGGCCAAGCAAGAGTGTCCCTACACTGCTGCCTTTTTCTTTTCTGACACAAAAATAAATAATTGATTTCATTTAAGTACTACCAGTGATGATGTTGTTAACAATAAAATACATAAACCGTGCCTTTCTTCTAGGGTGAAACTTTAAGTATCCCTGCCCTAGTTCCCTCAGTAATTTGATGGCAGTAACGACACCAGGGTTGGGAGTGAGCCAAGCAGGCGCTAACGTATTACACATTTGGCTTAGTTCCAGGTGAACAGGTGTTTTAAATATTCCAGTCACATACCCACAATGTAGATCACTACTGGGGAAAGGATATCATTTCTAAACCACTGATGTTTGTTCTGAACCACACCTGTTTTGCATGGTGAAGACTTAGCAAAGATGAACTGTGATTTGGGAGAAGATGGCCATCTGAACCCTACTGTTACTGATAGGAAGTGCAACCGATTTGTAACGCCGTGCTCTGCACCTGCTTCCTGGCTACTGAGCTCAGACCACTTGCTGACCACCAGCAAAAGCACAGAAGCAATAGGGAAACATTCTAGCACTTTCTACAACTGACTTGGTACACATATGAGAGATTTTATTTATATCATAGAAAATTTCAAGAAATTATATGATAGTAAGTTGTTAACATTATGATCAGTGAAAGAAATTCATTTTCCTTTAGAAACCACCATTTCGTTTGCAAACATTTTAATGTAAAACGACTTAACTTTGTGGAGTCCGAATTTCTGCATTGAAATATTTCCTTTGGGAGGAAAAAAACAAATAAGATAAAAAAAATGTCTATGCAGAAGTACATCTCCCCAACATAAATAAAAATTCTTTCGAAATTCTAAACTTCATGCTGCACACACACACACGCAGATACATTCACACACTCAAATAGTAATGTGAACCTGGCAGTTTCCAGCAGATGAACTCAGACATATAACTTTATTTCACTGCGCACAAGTTCCTGCATCAAATCAACAAAACTTTCATTGATTTTTATCTATCTCTTTAGCTTCAACTATAAAGTAATGCAGTGAGGGAAGGGGGCAGGACCTGGCTTCTCCCAGCCACCTGCTTAACCTTGTACTTCATCTCGTAGAGACTGGATTCCTTTGACTGTTAGTCAATAGTGTGCATTACCTCATGGAAACGGACTTTGAACCATGTTTTGCTTCCTCTTTTTAATGGTACTGTTTCCCCTCATCTTTTAGCAGTGATCTTTAAAAAAGAAGTGAGATTCTATTCAGAATGATGGTGATGGTTGTTTGAGGCATTTTAAAACTATCAGGTGGTTAATATGTGGTTAATATTATTTATTCAACAGAAAATTGACCGTAAGCCCATGTAGAAAGCCAAACATCATAATTGTAAGCTTCTTTTAAATGTTATACAACTTTGTTTAATTTCAATTTTCAAAAAATCCAATTTCCCATCTGAGAGACTCGGGTATTGACCTGGCTGTGGGAAACCTCCAGAGAAAACAGGGGCGCTCCACCGCGGCGGAAGCAGGCGATGACCGTGGGTGGCATTTTCTCTGCTGAGTCAGGTCCTGCCAACCCCTCCCCAGGCTTTTACCAGCAGTGCAGATTTTCTGGCAAGATGCAAAACCCAAGTCTTTGTGGTTCTTGAAGCTCTCCTGCAGTTTTCCCCTCTTCCTTGGAACTTTGGGAAACTCTCACTTAAAAGCACATCTCATTATGTCTTCCTCATAACCCTTGGAAAAAAACTGAGAACTTTTATAACTATTCCTTTTACTTTTCCTCTCACCCAGCTTACAAAGTGATGGTGTTGTCCACATCTTTTTGAACAAACAGGAAAGGGAAGAGTTTATGTACCCATGAATTTAAAAAGAGTTTTTATAGCTCATACAAGATTTCTCCATGATCCCATAGCCTTTACCACAGAAAAATAATAGTTTCTACTTAAAAGCATACATTTGGCACTCTGGGAGGTCAAGGCGGGTAGATTCCTTGAGCTCAGGAGTTCAGGACCAGCCTGAGCAAGAGCAAGACCCCATGTCTAAAAATAGCCAGGTTTTGTGGTGGGTCCCAGCTACTCGGGAGGCTGAGGCAAGAGACCAAGGCTTTGAGGTTGCTGTGCGCTGTGACGCCACAGAACTCTGCCAACGGCAACAAAGTGAGATTGTCTCAAAGAAAAAAAAAACATACATTTGTCTCTTTTCCCCAACCAATCCCCTCAACCCTAGCAAAATGGGCTCTCAGGGTGACCAGCCTTTACCTCCCTCACCTGCTCAAGCAAGTTGAAGTGAAGAGGTAAATTAGTGAATCTGAAAAGCGTATGTGCCCCTCACAAAAAGCAAACTTTTTTTCAGCATCGGAGACTTAAGATTCTTGCTAGTATTCAGTAATTGTAATAACCTACCCTTCATTTTACCCAGATAGATACAACCTATATGTTATTGTAAAGAACTTTCTTCCTAGTCCTCGGAATGTAAGAATTGAAAAAACTTAGCAACCTTTCTTTTTTTAGAGTTGCTACAACCTACGCTTCATTTTAACTAGGTAGATACTACCTAAATATTGTTGAAAGGCCTTCCTCTCTATTCAGTGAGTATTACAGTAAATAATAAGAAAAACTTTCCTTTTTTTTTTTTTGGAGACAGAGTCTCACTTTGTTGCCCTCAGTAGAGTGTCATGGCATCGCAGCTCACAGCAACCTCAAACTCTTGGGCTCAAGCGATTCTCTTGCCTCAGCCTCTCAAGTAGCTTGAACTACAGGTGCTGCCACAACACCTGGAATTTTTTTTTTTTTTTTTGAGAGACAGGGTCTCACTCTTGCTTGGGCTAGTCTCGAACCTGTGAGCTCAGGCAATCCACCCACCTTGGCCTCCCAGAGTTCTGGGATTACAGGCGTGAGCCACTGTGCCAAGAAAAACATTTTAGATAAGATGATTCATCAGAAAATGAATTCAATTACAAATGTATGTAAAAACAGGACTTGTCAGCCATTTCATCCATTTCACCTGAGAGTAAATAAACTCTGGGGCTCATATATGCGTTCATAAACTTGATTCTACCACTAACTTTGAAAATTTCAGCCAGTTCTTGAACCTCTCTGTGTCTCTTTCCTTCCTCTGTAGCATGGCTCATCGAGCAAGGGCGGCTTGTGAGGATTAAAACAAGATCCATGCAAAGCCGCAGGCTCAGTCCTTGGCACTTACAAATGCTCAATAAATGTAGGTGTTATTGCTAAGGAATGGATTCAATTAAAATATTAAGAAAATTAATATTTTGTTAGTGAGGGAAGACTGGTTTAATTTCCTCTTCATACCATAGAAGAAGTAAGGTTGTTTTTTTATAATTACCTAACGAAGAATATGGAAGAAGTGATTCTGCAAATGAAAACTATTAAGTTCACCACTGAACTAACAAAATCACTGAGATTTCATAAGTTAAGGAATTTGAAACCCCGGACTTAAAAATGAGGTTGCAGTACACACCCACTGAGAATGCCCGAAATTACTAAAGCCATCTTGACTACGAAAAGCAGGCATCCAGGAGCCCAAATCCGCAGAGACTGTGTGGAGAAGGCTGTCTAGGGTGAGAACAAAATGGTCCGTGAGGCTGGCAGCCTGTCCTAAGTCTTGCTGAGTTACACAACAGGTACCAAGCCACTGCCACGGGTGGATATCAGGATGAACAAAATTGCTGATGGCCTGTCATAAAGCTTTATGTTAAATCATACAGTGCTGAGCCCAGACCCGAGGATAGACCAGCTCACACATCAAGGGATCACTTGACGTGCTCACCTGATAATTTTTTTCTCCTTCTTCTTTCACACCACCCTGAAATTCTCTCTCACTCATTGACCTTCCTCTCCTTCCTCCTTCCCTCTCTCCCTTTTTTTCTCCTTCTTCTCTCCCTTCTAAAATATGTCTAATCTATCTATAATCTCTCCTTCTCTTTCTCTCTCTTTCATTTTTTTTTTTTTTTTTTTGTAGCAACAGAGTCTCACTTTGTTGCCCTCGGTAGAGTGCCGGGGCGTCACAGCTCACAGCAACCCCAAACTCTTGGGCTTAGGCAATTCTCTTGCCTCAGCCTCCCGAGCAGCTGGGACTACAGGCGCCCGCCACAATGCCTGGCTATTTTTTTTTTTTTTTTTTTTTGCAGTTTGGCTTTGGCCGGGGTTGAACCTGCCGCCCTCCATATATGGGCTTGGCACCCTACCCACTGAGCCACAGGCACCCCCCCAAAGGATAAGTTTTAAGAGCTACTGCGGAGTGACTATGATCAGTAATGTATTCTATATTTCAAAATAACCAAATTTAAAATGTCTCACCAAAAAAAAAAAAAATGAGCAAAGTGATAGATAAGGTAATTGCTAGATTTAATTACACCATACTGTATACAATATATATCAAGACATCACATTGTACCCCATAAATATATACAATTACTATTTTTAGTCAAAAATATTATTATTAATCATGTTTTAATTATGGAAAAAATCAAGGACATAACAATTTAAAAATACATTAATGAAAGTTATCTTAACAAATTTAGAAAGCACAACCAAAGAGCCGTCAGAATAAAGCAGAAAAGATATTTGATAAAATTTAGTTCTATTCATGATAAAAATTCTTAGTAGATTAAGAATAGGAAAAAAAAACTTAAGTTTATGAACAGTATCAATAAAAAGCCGCTATAGAAAGTATATAGTGGCAAAATGTTAGGCTCATTCCTTTTAAAGTTAGGAGTGAGACAAAAATACCCCCATTCCTCTGCTTTAAGACTATACTGAGGGCCTAGTCAAGGTACTAAAATGAATTAAAGGAATAAAATGTATGTGAATCACAAAAATCTTTTCCTCTATTCCATTACATTTTTCATTTTTCAGTTCTCTCTCTAGTTTTTGTAGTATCATACAAAACCCAAGGTGAGTAGTAGAACCTTAGAATATTATCATCTGTCTAATACATGAAGTCATGGAAAATGTGATCTTGTCAGTTGGGCCATGATACTGAAATCCTGGATTCAGATACAGATAACATTCATGGCAGAAGTAAAATAAATTAAAGTGAGTTTGATTTTAATTGTTAGTGAATTTAATTTGAAAATAAATTTAGAAAAATTTAAAATAATAAGGAAACAGTCTATACAGGCCTTGATTAACATGTAACTATCCATAATCCTAGGTATCCCAAACAGAGGATTCATCATTTCTGATCGTTTATATTTCATTTATAATTATTTAATCTAGAAGGAAAGATCCTAGTAGATCCCAGGGGAATGTATATTAGGAATTTTCAGAATCTCTTTGTATATGACTTGTGTCCTGTTTATTTCCAATCATATACTCAATTCATAATTGCCTATGCTAATGAGAAAGGATCTCTCACATTAATATTGTAAAATAACAAGACCTACATTGTGAGGCCAGGAGACAGAAACTGCCAGTAACAAATGAGCCAGGAAACCAGAGGGCAAGTTTCTATGGAAAGTTGAGCTGAGGGCCCAAATTCTAAAATGCTACTGGCGCTTCTGATGTCAGTCCTAGAAATACTGTTTTACTTTTCCAGTACCAGATGGAAACAGTTATATTGTTAAGAAAGTAAATCAGGACCTTTTAATTAATTGATCCAAAATTCACGTTAATTTATGAAATTTTAAGGGCCTGATGCGGTGCCAAAGGAAAGACACAGCCCTGCCCTCAAGGAGCGTGGTCCTTGATGGAACAGAGGGGTTAGGCATGCAGAACTGTGGGAGACCATGGGCAAGTTTAAATAAAGAGACTGAAAACAAAAACAAAAATAAATAAATAAATAAAGAGACTGAAATGATGCTTGATAAACACAGAAAAAGCTCTCAGAGGAGGGCTGACACTGAGCAACTCCCTGAGGATTTTGAAGCACATTTATTTTAAGTATTTTTTTTAAATAAGCTTCTTGATCATTAAAAAAAATTCAGACCTCTCAAACTTTCTTTCACTGGACACCTACTAAAAGCAATTGAACGTGAAATCCACAACTTAATCACCAACACCCGTCTTTGTGGAAGATAAATGGCTTACCCGCCGTCCTCTTCTACAAGTACTTTGTAATGTGATGGGAGAAAGGAGGAGGAGCCAGTGTAAATTTATTTGCAGAAAAGAAGTCTGCACGTTTTGGAGTTTCAGACTGTGGAACTTCATTCATGCCTGCTGTCCCTGTGGGTAGATACAGGTTTGTTCACTGACGGGTTACTAACATCTCTAGGTCAACCCTTCCAACCTACGAGAAGCCTTTTCCCCACGTCTCTCTTCCAGCCACCCTTTCTGGCCTTTCGTTTCCTTTCCAAGACCAAGTCTGAGGAAGCCCCTGGTGTTCTGTCTTCTGGCTTAACCAGCCTGGCCCCTGACCAGTGGCCATCCATCCTTTATATCTTGCATGCTTTCTGCTCAACAAAGTTCACCAATCAATAAAATGAAAGCATTAATACCACATTAACCAAGTCCCAGGAGAGATTTTACGTCAAAGGAGACAAGTAATAACTGTAAGGCCAGAGACCAAGGCTGCTAGCCTTTGAAAGTCTGAATAAACAAGCTTCAGTATTCCAGGGTGGAAAGCTTGGATTCCCAGCCACTCGCTTGTCGTGGTCTGTCGGGGCTTCTCTGTCACATGCTGTCATGCTGTCCCTAGCAGTGTTCTCCTGTAGGATACCTGTCCAGAAGAGTTTCCCAGTGTGTCACAACACTCTACCGTTGGGCTAGTTGCCAAGGATAGAAGGCCCTCAAGAGACTTCCTATCGGAAAGAATCTTTAATCTAGAAAATGAGATAAAAGTAAGAAAACAGCAACAATATTAAATGTCAATTACAGAGTTCTAGGGAAGCTTGAAAGAGACGTGTTAATTCCATTGACTCTCTTGTCTGCACAATATTTTCCTTTTTATAATTCAAATCCGTGTGTGAGAATGCGGGATGGGGTGGGTGAAGGGGTGAGTGTTGCTGGGGGTAAAAGCAGCGTGTATCCTGGTTACAAACCTAGTAACTGCTTTCTGTATTTTTGCAGATCCCATTGTAATTCCATTTTAAATAAATACCTCTGTCTCTGCAGCCTTGGATTCTATTATCCTTTGATTAACAATATTGAGTGTCATCCATGTGCTGGGCACATTCAAGTTGCTGTGGATGCAGAGGTGAAAAAGACAAAGACTCCGCTCTCCTGGGTCCTAGTTCTCTTTGAGACTCTTCTCTCCCCTGGCGGCCTCAGTGGCTGGGACTCACACGTTGTCTGCACACAGTCCTGGGGCTGCTCTGCACTCCTGATACCTCATTTTTCTCTAACGTGGCAGAACAGTGTGAGTGCTGAGTGGGACATGCTAACAGCTGTCAGTCCCAGTGTCTGTCATGGCTCATCACAGGCTCTGACCAAACCCTTCAGGGTGGCATCTGGGTGAGGGTCCACGGAGCACACTGACCCGGGTGGGGGCCACGAGGCCCTCTCCCCTCATGGCTGTCAGATCACTACAAAACAACCAAAAACTAAATGAAAAGTTTCAGTAGAGAATGGTTCATGGCCATTACTGAAGAGCAGACGGATTTCCTTAAAGGAGACATGAATGAATGAGAGGAAAGGATTGAATGCCAGGTATTATGGGGGAAGAAGTGGAGGACACTGTAAGTGAAATCTGTGCTCATAATCCAGAACTGGCCCTTGGAAATCTCTTCTACCTGCCATGTCAGAAACTGAGGAATAGAGAAGGACTTGGTGAAGTACTTTTGACACTGTCTTGGATTGAAATGTGTTATTGGTGCAGGCAGATAGATAGATCCTGCGACTTAAGACATGAAAACCCCATCAAGAATGTTCCCCCGTCCAGACAAGGACCAGCCCAGGAGAGAAGTGGGCCAGGGTCAAGCCCACTGGACTTCTTTACCTCTTTTCAGCCTAGCAGAGGCTGAAGGGTCAGGGTAGGGGTGGGGAAAATAGATTTTAGAAAGAAAACAATTTAACCTTCATCTCAGGAGTCCCTGGCTATCTCAGAAATGAGGATGTGGGTATTGTAGGTTCCCAGGACTGATCAAAATTGTTATGACACAAGTCAGTCAGTTTCTGACCTCAAATCTTTATTATTTTGCATTGCCTTATGGAAAGTTCTGTGTATACTCTACTTTTCTGATAAACTGGTGACCCCAACTCACTGATTCTTTAAACTCCACAAAGAGTAATGTCCTTGTTTCTGGGGGAAAATCTAAAAATAGAGACTAGAATGCACCATGATGTCTCTCGCAATATATTTGGTTCTCAAAATGTTTATTAAAGCAGCAGCACACAGAAGGCTTTGGGAGCTGGAAAAGAATAGCTCTTCATGCCCAGGACGCTGAGCAGGTCTAAACACAGAGGAATCCAACTATTTGTGCCTGAGATAATACAGTCTGTGTCATCTCCACTGTTCCCTCATCTCCCACAGGGGTATCTTGGGGTATTTTGTGTTTTGTGAAGTCATTATATTGCTTTGACCTACCACAACTAGTAGGTTCCTTACATTTTGATGTAATAATCTCATTAAAATAAACAAATAACTCTGTCTTCCTTAGGAGACTACCCAACTCATTTCAGTTAGTCTGTCACCTTTAGCAGCTATGACTGTCACGTTTGTTTTCTTATTCATGTATCTAGTGAGTCATTGCTAAGGACCCAGATTGTACCAGAAACAGGACCAGCGATGTCTGTCCTTCATAAAACTCACTATCTGATGGAGAGACATATATGTTAAAAGATAAATTACAATATAATATACCATGTATAAGAAATGAAAAGGCCAAGGGCTACAAAGTACAGAGAAGAGAGTCCCTAAGGGCCTAGAAGATGTAGGAAAAAGCTTCACTGAACAAGTAACGTCACTGAGTAATGAGTGTCCAGGGATGATGAAGGTTCGTGTAGCAGACAGGAGGAGTAAATGAGGATACTCAAGACAGGGTGAATGACATCAAGCAGTGTCTTCAAAGGGTATACCTGACCTGGCAAGTGATAGGAGGTTCCAAATGCCCGAGAAGAAAGGAAATAAGGTTTGAAAAGCAGGTGGGGGGGACTGTTTTGCAAGGCAGTGGGTATGACCATTGGGAGCCATGGTGGTTTTCAAGAACAGCTATGACCATGCAATTAGATTTGCATTTTAATTACATACTACCAGAAGTATGAAAGAAGATTAACTGAACAGTGGAAGTTGGAAAACAAACAGACCAAGGATGTGAGACCAGGGAGAAAGAGTAATGATAGTTGACTCAAGAGATGGTAGAATAGAATCAAGGGTGATTTCTGGGTTGTGGCTTAAACAACTAGGGAGTGACGTTTGCTAGGAAGGGAAGGAGGAGGGATATCCTGTAGAAATGACGAAGCGTGGCAGCTGCAGAAGGCAACCCTGGGCTGACGGGTGAAGAGAAGTCAGAGTGTGAGCCTGTGCTCCCCAACCGTTTTGGCACCAGGGCCCGGTTTCATGGAAGACACCTTTTCCATGGACTGGTGGGGGACAGAGGTTAGATATGCGTCTGCAAGCTGGTGGTTTGCTATGATCTCTGTGCAGTCAAACCTCTCTGCTAACGGTCACCTGTCTTTGCAGCCACTCCTCAGCTAGCGTCACCACCTCAGCTCTGCCTCCGATCACCAGGCATTAGATTCTCATAAGGAGCTCGCAACCTAAATCCCTCACATGCGCATAGTAGGGCTCAAGCTCCTGTGAGACTTTAACCCACTGCTGAGCTGACCGGAGGCAGAGCTCGGGCTCTGATGCAAATGATGAGGAGCAGCTGTCGACACAGACGAAGCTCATTCTCCACTTCTCATCTCTTGCTCTACAGCCGGATCCCTAACAGGCCACATGCAGGTACTGATTTACAACCCAGGGGTTTGGGGACCAACTGTATAAGCAACTCTTACATCAAATGACTAACATGCATTTACTCTAATTAAATAAAAAGGCATTTACAACTAGGTAAGAGCCTATACAGAAACAAAAATAATGATGTGGGTGGTGCCTGTGGCTTGAGGGAGTGGGGCGCCGGCCCCATGTGCCAGAGGTGGCAGGTTCAAACCCAGCCCCGGCCAAAAAAACAAAAGCAAAAGAAAAAATAATAATCTCAAAAATAATGATTTGACCTTACTCTGATTACCCCACATAGCATATTATAAGTCTTTGTTAAAGTAAGTTATTAATGGTTTATAAAGGATATTCCATCATATTATTTTCAAAGCATCAATGCCTCAAAATTTAGCTTTTTTTCCCTGTAACCCGTTTGCAAGAAAATTGCCCATAGTCTAAAAAGGTTAGTATGAAGTTATATTCTCGATTTATACATTTACAAAAACCTGCTTCCTGATTTTTCTTAATTCACTGCTCTCCTCTCTCTCCAACTTTGTTTAATTTACATTTCTGTCTTTGTCTTTTCCTTCCTTAAGGAATACTAATAGCACCCACTCTTCAGAAACACTCGCAGTTTGATCCTTTGTAGTCCCATCTTTATTTTCGTAAATTGCATTATAGAGGTGATTAGGATTTTCTGCGAATGTTGTCTTGCATCTCAGCTCTTACATGGTAAATGATCTCGCCTGGAGCCAGGAGGTCAGGGACTGTTCCGTGGCTGAGTGCCCCCCTCAGCCCAGCCTAGCCCCGCCGCGTTACAAAAGCCTCCTCCAGGTACAGGTTCCAGGAGAAATCCAGTGGAAGAATCCTTTAAAACACCAAACCACTGACCTAGCCTGTGGAAGGAAGCCTGAGGATCTGACTGGCCCTAGAATCATCCTCATTTTCCATGAATTCCCCCAAGGCAGAGATTGGCCCAGAATAAGACCAAGGTCAAAGCCCAGGAGAACAGTGGAACAGTAAACCAGCATCCAAGAATGGGGAAAAAAGATGAACTTCGCCCAAGAATTTTAAGACGTGCTTGTTTCAGATTTATAGTATCTGACTCACATTCAGAAAAGTTTCCCTCTGTTCTTTCCTGCAGAGTTTCTCTTTTTCCTTTTCTAACCTTTGTGTTCTGCCTACAGTATCCCTCCCCTTTTTTCTCCTTCCATCCTGGATTCTGTGCCTTCTCACTGATATCATATGTTTATGATTCCATGCCTTTGAAGTTTCCTTTGAATGCTCAGTTTTTCTGAGGCTCCATATTTCAACTCAGACTCCAGTTTTTAAGCGTTCTATCAGGTCTCAGTTCCCTCAGTTCAATGTAAATGGACAGAGTAGGTGTTACTCATTTTTCGATGAGCGAACCGACATCCTGTCTCTACTAAAAAATAGAAAAACTAGCTGGGTGTGGCAGGCGCCTGTAGTCCCAACTACTTGGGAGGCTGAGACTAGAGGATTTCTCAAGCCCAAGAGTTTGAGGTTGCTGTGAGCTATGACACCATGGCACTGTACCCTGGGTGACAGAGTGAGACTGTCTCAAAAAAAAATAAAAAAAATGAAAGAAAAGTAATGTGCTCTGTTCATTCAGCTAGCATGTATGGAGTGCCTACAGAGGGTAGGTCAGTGTGCTCTACAGCAAAACTCCAAAATATATAAAAGAAAGTGTTTTGCAAAGGACCTCTCAAATTAGCAGTGGAGTCAGATGCATAAATGATAAGGACTGCGTAATTAAGACTGCAGTATAAACTGTGTAGAATAAAGTGAGTGCATAAATAAGGGAGAGAGTTATTCAGTCCAGGTGATAAGAGATAACTAAGGAAAGGGCGGTGTCTTGTCAACTCCACTTTGAAGAAGGGAGAGGTACTGGGGAACTGGTTCCTGGAGCAGAGCCCGCCTTGAGCAAGCACTCGGGGGTACCTTAGTCATGTTACCAGGCAGTGTTATCCCCCACATGCCCCTTCTGGGGACGTGAAGAATGGCCCAGGGAACCCTGGTGGTCTCATCTACACTACAGCACCAATGAACTATCTCCATCTGAATGTTGATTTGAAGTAATTTGTGGGTATTAGGAGACAGTGGATGTTTCCTTATGTTTAAAGACATTAAGAGTCTTGCAAAGTATATCTTTTAGTTCCATTATTTGAAGATGAGAAATATTCAGTGGAAAAAGTTTCAACTCCAATATTGTCTTTTGAGGAAAGGTATAAAACAAAAACAATGAAAATCCCCAGCTCTTTCCACCTTTGCCCCACTAGGAGTTAGTATCTGATTAGAATAAGCATTAATAAATAGCCTAGAGGAATACAGTATTGTGAAGGTTTTATATTTTCAAACTTTTTTCAAAAAATTTTTACCACAAATGAATAATTTTTGATAAAATCTCTACTAGGCATGATTCACTTGTCTAATTAAAGTCGACCTGCTGATTTACTAAATTCAGAGTATTTGAATGTGTCTTTTCCTTTCTGGAATAAGAACAAAGAAATAGAACCATGATACTACAGGAGAGAGAATACAGACAAATGCTTACAAATCAAATGCTTTTGATTTTTAAAACCTATGAAGAAATTTCCTGGCACCTGATTCCCCCCAGCCTAAGCGGTCTATGTAGGAATCAGCTGGGAGCCACCCCACATTACAGGGCAGGGCAGAGCTTCTGAGCTGATGCCTGTATTGGCTGCTTCTTTAATAAAAAATTGCACAAAACAGTATCTGGCACATAATTGATAATTGTTTGCAGAATGAATTTTAAATGAAATAAGTCACTGGGCACAGGCCACTGGGCAGTCACTCCCCAGATGCTGAAGGTTCGAGAAGTGGCATCGGCCTAAGAACCTGCTCCCCTGTAAGGGAGCACGTGTAGGAAATAGCCCTTTACAGGCATATCCATTTCAGCTGCATTCCTAGTCCTATGCAGATTCACTACTTTTCGGAGATTATTCAGCTTGTTAAGTATAGACACTTAACCTTCATAAAGCTGGTAACGACAAGCCAAGAAAAAAAAAAGTGGTTTAAGATCAGAGGAAAGGAAAACACCTTTTCCAAGTTGGTCTTCTTCCTGGACTTCAGTGTGAACATGATGTTCTTACAACTAATAGTAGTAATTCCTGCATGTGTTTGTGACACAGCAACCCTGAGGGAAGGGTTACACTCGCTCTGCAAGAAAGGGTGATGATTTGGATTTTAACAAAGGTTAGCAGGGGTGATTTGGGGTTTTTCACAAAGGGATTTGACATTTCTGCTGCACAATGGGTAGGCACAGAGAAAGAACGGTGATGAAAATACACATTTTTCTTGGGGACTGAGATTGCAGACTTGGAAAGAAACTCAGTGGTTGGAAGCTTTTAATCTGTAATGTGGGCTCTCCAGAAAAAAAGGAAAAAGGACGAATTTTAATTAAATAATATTAATGTAGGATATGTAGCTTTATGTAATTGAAAAAGGTTAATAATTTAGTTATTTCTTTTTACTAACAAAGAAAGAAATAAAAGGAAATTTTTCCATTAAAAATACAGTAATTAAGAAGGGAAAATTGTTTTAATCATTGTATAAGAAAAGGATTTTCTAGTTGATGACATGATGCCTAAGACAAGAAATGAGAGCTCCATGTGGTATTCTCTTTCATTTAAATTCCTTTCAGTAGCGAAATAGAATCTGTTCCCCTACATCTATTTCATTAGAATTTTTGAAGCACCTGTCACCTATCACCATCCGTTTGTACATATTTCAAGTCTTTCTGATGAACAAATGTAATAATGCAGAGTCCATATGTCCACATGTCTGGGAAGAGAGACTGCACGTGGTTTTTGGATTACCTGTCTGGACTCCTTTTCCCGTTTATTGTTTGGAGTATGTCACCTTCTGTCAATCTAATTACTTCTCTGGGAGACGGCTGTTCTCATCTCACACTATGACAGTCGCTGCCTTTCGAAAATCTCCCAGAAGTCTCTGCAGTCAATTGATCTACCCCCAAAGTGTCACTCTCACGTGGAAAGCTGACTCCTGTATACAGACGTACTCCAGATTTACAGAGTTCTCTGAGGGAAGAGTGTTTCAGAGTGATAGTAAGAGAAGCTGGTGATTCAGTGTATCTCCTGCCTTATCTTGACATACAGAGTACATCTTTTCAGAATGTAGTCAGTCAGCTGAAAGACGTAATATATACACACAGGAATTACAGCCTCTATAAAAGAACTACAATTTAAGCATGTGCATTACCTGACCAATGACACTGTAAATGATCAGAGAATCTTTCAAAGGCCAACAGCAGAAGTTTTGATGTTGCTCGTAAAAGGCCTGAAGGAATAATGCCTATTTATCCAGTTAGCCAGCCCTTTAGTTTATATCGACTATTCATTACTATGATAAAGACAAATCTTGGCTGAATCTAACAGTAATTCTTTTGTTATCATTAAACGGCTGTAGATTTTTAATATAATAAAGATAAAACTGCTCTTATAGTACCACATTCACACTATGCTATTCAAGTTTGTGCCATCACTTCCATTTTCAGAGCTTTATAATTCCACCATAATCATTTGTTCTTGGCAGAAATGTGTTATACAAGCACTCAGCTGAGGATAATATTTTTGAGCAATTTTTTCAATGTTCTTTCTGGTTATGTGATTATGGGAGTTTGGAACTCATTATTAATTTGCTCTTTGGGTTTTGTGTTTGTATATCTCAAAATGCTCTTTTTTAAATAACACAATTTAGCTTGCATCATTACTTAAATACTGGTGATCTTCAGAGCAAGATAATGTAATCAAATACAAGAAGAATTTAGTGGGAGAAAAGGAGCCGCCTCATCACTACTGTTTGCTTTGTGACTTCATGCCACCTTCTTTGTTTGGTTAATAGTTTATGTAGTTCTTCAGGTACAAACTGAGTTGTTTATCTTAATTGGTTTTTTTACTCCATAAACTGATATGTGTTTTAGGGACCAATAGGCACTTTCATTCTTGACTAAAATTGGACATCAGAAAAGTATCAGTATTTCAGCCATATTTTCATATTTAAAATTTTCCCACAGCCTAATTTTTTAAAATTCTTTTCAGCCTCCAATCTGGTATGGTAGTGACATATGAGTGGGAGAGAGGGTCTGTATCCCTCACTTCACTAGTGTGGGAAAGGTTGGGCAGAGGACGGGTGGGCCCCATTGCCCCCAGGCAGGAGGCACGTACTCGTGCTTGGCAATACCGGTTTGAGACCTAGCACAAGGCTAACCTAAGTTCTTCATGGAAGACTTGTGAGAGACAATGAGTTAATATCTGGGAGATCTTTCCATAAAATGTAATTGATGTTTGAATTTTTACAAACCATCACAATATCTACCCCCTGAAAGCTTGATAAGAATATTTAGCACACATGTAAGTGCCAGATGGATTGTAATGACAGTCGATAGGCTTCTCATAACCCTTGCGTTCTGTTGTTAGAAATCTGCATATCAAAACAACTATAATTTTTACAATAAGATTTATTGGATAAAGGATTTGGGTGCACATTGAAAAACCTACTGCCTCAATAAAACTATAAATCAACATTATGTAAGACTTTAAAATACCTGTTAATCTAGTAGGTCTTTTCGTAACATGCTGAAAGAAATCTAGGTGGATAACTTTTGAAAAATATCAGATAGTCTTTTCTTAATCTTACCTACTTTTTCCTCTACATTAATGAACTCTTATGAAAAACATGTGGAGTACGATGCAAGACACTCAGAAATTGTTCTTTTTTTTATAATTTTTTTTAATTGTTGAATCATAGCTGAGTACATTAGTGCAATCAAGGGGTACAATATGCTGGTTTCACAGAAATTGTTCTTAAAAGCTCAAGGATATGTAGAGATCAATGCAGAAACATTTCATAATACAATAGTTATCACTTGGAAGAATGTTCTCGTGCTTGAGTTAATGCTAACCAAAGACTTTAAAACATGGGAAGTTAAGTTAGTAAGTAAAGTATTCCAAGGTATTATTGTAGAAACTCTCTAAGAGTACTTATTCCAGTTGAAAAATGATTACTGTAGATCCATGTATGGGACAGGTGGCCCCACCAATTATAAATTCTCCAAGATTGTAAATGTATATTTTATCGTCTTGTGTCAAAATATTCATTTTAATATTCAAACATTTTACCACATAATAAGCTGTAACCATATGTTTGTTACATTATACCACTGTAATATTAATAAATATTTACAGAGCCACAATGTATCTTAGATATATTAGAAAGGGTAGCTTTCTTAATTTTTGATTTTAAGTAGAAACCTTCGGTGCCTCAGAAGCTAATTTTAAATAAGGTTACATTTGTTACACACTGATAAGAACCAAGAATTTTACATTTTTAAGACTGACACCCCCTTTTTAACTCGTGTTGTTTTATTTATTTTTCCCAATTGCATGAATTAAAGATGGAGTGTTATCTCAGCTTTGAATTCCTTAGCTTGATGTCACAGCTTTTGCTTTATTTGTATGTGAATTCTGTCTTTAATAAAGATGAGCTCTGCTGAACTTTCCATTAATGAGAGACACTTAGGTACACATCTCTTTATAACAGAGCTTGGGTAGTACCAGAAAAATTCAGAACTGTTGCTGGTCTATTAATAATTAACATGGAAAGCTATGTGATTAATCATCATTTTTATGGTCTCTGAAAACATAACATTATCTCCGTAAATCAAATTGTGTACAATTAACTTGACAACCATCAGTTAAAAAACAAGAGAGACAGAGTAAAACTCAGGACTACTGACTCCTTTTTGTAGCTCTTACCATGTTATATTGATATTTATACTTCTGTGACAGCTAAGACTAGGCCAGCCACATCCAGGAGAGGGAAGATTCCAGCTAAGGCCCTGAAATTTCACTCTCCTATGTCAGAAGGGGTGATTCCTACTCAGCTGAAAAACCAGGAAAGAACTTTGGCTAGTTTGGTAGCTACTGACTCGCTTACCTTCTTTCGGTGTCCTTGGTACTCTCTTCGTGGTAATGAAGCCCAAAGCTCAGCTGTTTTGACTATTCTTTTCAGCCTCTGTTTAGAAAGATAATTTCTTGGTATTATAAATGTGAATACAAGCCGGGCATGGTGGCTCACGCCTGTAATCCCGGCACTGTGGGAGGCTGAGGGGGGAGGATTGCTTGAGCTTAGGATTTCAAGACTGGTCTAAGGCGGGTGAGAGCCCAAGTCATACAAACAATGAAAAACCCAGATGGGTGCCTCAGCGAGCCCCTGTACTCCCAGCGACTCGGGCGGCTGAAGCAGCAGGATGCCCACGGCCCAGCCTGAGCTTGCAGTGGGCCGTGACGCCACTGCACTCTGCTCAGGGCATAGGGCGGGACTCTTTTGCAACAACAAAAAAATAAATAAATTTCAATACAGATTCTCACATATACAGAGCTCTTAAGAAATCTCCACAGGAGTGCCACATCTGAACATTCTTAATCGTGCTTCGGGAGCATACGAGCCCGGCCTCTTTGATGTTGGCAGATGCATCAGAACTAGAGTCCGGGGCAGGACACCGTTAGTGCCAACCACAATTTTAAATTCAAACAAGGGATCTGTTTCCAACATTTCTGCTTTTGTTTCTGAAATCATTGTGTAATGTCTTGACTTCTGATTTTTTCAGAAGAAAAAAGAAGATAGAGTGGGAAGATAGAGTGTTGCAATTTGCCACCTTCATTGTAGTCTGCTGTAATTGTCTCTCATGAGATACTTGAAACACACATGAATTCTGTGTCACGGAACTTTAGCCCTCGTACCCTCCTTGTTCACTGACTGAGTTTAGTTTGCAAAAGAAATATTTCCCTTTTATTTTTCTTCGGCTGGTGACGAGCACACTTTTGAAATGACTCACCGTTTCTATCTGTGGTTTCTTTTCCCTCGTGTAGTTAAAGCATGTGTAATAACCTGAAATACTGGACAGCTTGAACTTCTGTAATGCCCCCTGAATGTCTCTTACAGACTTTGTCTAGGTTTGAACTTTCCGAATTATGTATTTCAGACGTTGAGAAAGAAAGGCCTTAACGGCTGTGACAGCCCAGATCCCGATGCGGACGATTCAGTAGGTCACAGCCCTGAGTCTGAGGACAAGTACAGGAAAATTAACGAAGATATTGATCTAATGATCAGCAGGCAAAGATTGTGTGTAAGTACTCGGAACGCCTTTCATTTGTTTTACTCTTGATATTTCTCTGAACCTGGCAGGCATTGAACAAGAAAGAAAACAAAGGCTGTGAAAGCCCCGATCCCGACTCCTCTTATGCACTCACCCCACGCACTGAAGAAAAATACAAAAAAATTAATGAAGAATTTGATAATATGATCAAGAGTCATAAAATTCCTGTAAGTACCAAAGGTAGATGGCTGGTCTGCTGTAGCTGCTGCGGTAACATACCTTAACCCTCTCAGTGACAGCTTTCTCTGAGATGCTTTGGAAAGTCAGATGCAATAGCCATCTCATCCCAAGGGCAGTTCCTTTAGAAAATAAACCCTAAGGGATGCTAAAATTATGTAATCTGAAAGAGTTCCATCGAAAAGTACACTCTGAGAGAGAACATTGCACAGGAAGAGTCACACCCTAAATTGACACAATCTTTTAAACGCACAGTCCACACAAATCACCACACACAAGGAGAGCGAGTTGGAGGATTTGCTGTGAAATCCATATCCATACGTGTGTATACAGTGTGTGTGCTGAGGCCAGGGCCACGAGGGGAGTGCAGTCCTCTCCTGTAAACTGACAGTCATCACCTAAATGAAAGCTGCTTTCTAAATAAAACTTCAGCCCCTCTCCCTACACATGAATTCACCCACAGCACTGAAGGGTTAAAGCTAATGCTCGCTGCAGGGAACAGACTGCATGAAACCAAATGGTAAGATTTCAACATGTTTGTGTGTCGGGGTGATTTTAAAGCTTTATCAGAATATTATCTGCTTTGCCTACACCAACATTTTCCATGCTTTAACATTTGGCTACATTTTGTCTTAACCAAATCAAAAAAAGTTCTAACAATCAATCATACGCCTTGCCAGAAATTAAGAGAAATAACTCTGCATGTATTTATTATTTTGTTTGCCCACATATAAAGGGGAGAGGTACATGCCTTTTATTATTATTATATTCTGTCATCAGTCAAACGATGTTAATTTTGTGGCCTAAAGGGATGAAACTCAAGGCTCATTTTCTGTCTGCATAACAAATGCTAGGGTCTGGGCCCTCCCTACATACGGGCTCCTTAGTAGGCCAGCAATTCCTTTTCCAGAAAATACATTTTTTCTAACTTAGCAAAACAGCCTAAACTTGAGGATTGAGGGAGACTACAGTGAAAACAGGGTTTGGTGGTCACAAGCATAGACATTTGAGGACAAAAACTGCAGACCACATTCACAGCTGCACCGATGAAGCCAGTTAATGCTTTACCGTAGAAGGTCCACACCCCACCTGCATTAAGTTAAATTGTACACTTTAAAATTTATTTATAAAATGTGTGCATATGAAAATTTCTACCCTCAGAAATACATGTCTGCTGCTTTTATTAAATGAAATAATGTCAGTGGTAGAGCTTTTGTTGAATCAGAATCATGTATACACTGTATCATGGAAGAAAACTAAGAGCTGTAAATTCTTGAAGGTTTCCTGAAACTGAGCGCTATAGGCAGTGCGTTCCTGGCGGGCACTCACTCCATCACGTGAAGTATTTCCTATCCTACACAGCCTTGCACGATGCTTATGCCCAGATTGCCTAAATGGTAAAATAGCCATTGAGATTTTATTTTGCCCAGAAGAAGGAAAGAAACAGCTCCTTTGGGCCAGTTTTCAATTCTTAAGGCCTGAGTTTCTCTTGCTATATGACACAGTAGAGTGGAGCTGCTGTGAATGTCGGATGTTTAAGGCAAAAGGACGTTTGCTGTGTCCGAGAGTGAGAATCCTCTGTCTCTCTGAGGAAAGGGCACATACCGATGGCTCTTGATGGAGGTGATTCTAAATTTAGATGGAGCTCTAACCCCTAAAGGTCTAGGGGGATGCGTATTGGATCACTGTCTCCTGACCTTGGGGAGAAAGAGAGGTGAAGAACACCCACACGCACTCCTGTCATTTAGAGTTCAAAATCAAGACACACGATTTCTTAAGAGGTGCAGTGGTATGTGGTGGGAGCTGAAAACCACATGAGAGTTTATGGGCAGCTGCGAGAAGGAGCCACAGCCTCTGGCTCCACCTCCCAGTCTTCATCTCTTCAGTAAGTGCTTCAAGTCTCCACCATGAAAAGCCCATTTTTTTACACATTGCTCTCAGTTGCTGGAAGTCAGTTTTGTTGAAAGTTTCCACAGCTGCTTAAACATTTATAGCAGGGCAAGGACACTCTGCCCTTTGTGTGCAGAGAGTGTCTCCACCTCTTTAAAAACATTACAAGACTGTTTTTCTATTTCAAAGCTCCAGTTTGAAGAGTTTCCCTTTTAAAATAGAAAATTTAATATTGCAGTCACCTGTTGGTATAATATTAAGCCCATATTCCTCAATTACATGAAATAATTCATGGATGATTTGGAATCTTGTCGACCAGCATTTCCTCCTGCTGACTTGGCCATGGTTCATGCTGGGAGTCACAGCAAGAAGAAATGGAGCCATGGGAAGAACCAGGAGTTAGGAAACGGGCTGAATGAATGAGAGGCGGGTGCAAGTTGGTTGAGAGTAAAAGGGAAGGGAGGAAGTGGAAAGAAACAGTAGATATTTTCTTGAAAATAGCTGGGCAGTGAAGAGAAAGAAATAATGCTGTAATTAGGATCAAGGGAGAAGTTAAAATGAAAAGCGCTTCATAATATTTACATGCAGAGGAGGAATAAGCAGAGAAGGGAAAAGACTGAGCGTCTAGTTACAATGGGATAAAAATGTCAAAGCTTCTCAAGAAAGGGGAGAAGGATGAAACCTAAACAGGCTGGAACTGCGGGTGGACACTAGTGTGGCTCAGGTGGGAGGTGGGCAACGTGAAGTTGAGTAAGTGACCACAACGGGACCTCTACTTTGCTTTTATAGATATTGGGGAAGGAGGAAGCAGGTGCTTGAAAGAGGACTGGAATGATGAGAGTTTGGACATTGTGAGGAATTGGGAATGGAGCAAGCACATTCCAGAGTTGACAGGCAGCTTTGAGGACATTTGGATATCAGCATTGTGGGACTTTTTCTTCTCTGCTAGGGCTCAGTAGCTATTAAGGGTTGATCAAAACTTAAGGGTGTCTTGGTAGGTGCCTGTATTCTCAGCTACTGGGGAGGCTGAGGCAGGAGGATCACTTGAACCCAGGAATTTGAGGTTGCTCTGAGCTAGGCTCAGGCCACAGCACTTTAGCCTGGGCAACAGAGTTTCTCTGTTTCAAAAAAAGAGTGTCATTAGTGGCAAAAGAAAAGAATTAAGTTCAATCAGTCACATAAAGAAGGCCCATTAACTAAAAATATTTTATTAAAAATATTTAGTTTTATTTTCTTATTGGATTTTTTCCTTGTGGTAAGTTTGAGGAAATAGTGGGTTTTGGATAAGAGTTTAGATACCTTTCCAAAAATGATGACTTGCTTCAGGAACTATGATAACTTTATTCAGGGGTGGAAACTAAGCTTTGTAGCTGTCATGTCTGTATCTCCCAGAGCCAGCACCTGCTCCGTGGGCAGGCAACTTGCCCTGTTCTCTGACGGATGGCCTCAACTAAATGCCCTGCTGTCACTGTTTTAAACAAGGGGCCTCACGTTTTCATTTTGCCTTGGGCCCTGCCAATTACATAGGCTGTTCTGCCGAGAGCATTTTATTTGATCATCCCAAGTTCCTTCTTTCTTCTTGTGTCGAGTGCTCTTAAAATTTGGAGCCCAGGTCTGAGATGTTTGCAAGTTTCTGAGTTTTAAAACACTTTTTCGGCTTAGGTAAAATATCTTTTAAGCATAAATGCTTATAAGTTTCTTAATTTTGAAAAGTCAAAAAGAAAAATAATAATGCCAGTTCTTTGGAAATATTTATGTGTTGTTAAAGCCCTGGCAATCCACAAAATGTTGAGAGCAGCCTGGTTCCTTTATGGATACAACTATTTCATGGCTCAGATAAGGAAATCGAGGTCAAAGGAAATTAAATGACCTGCCTGGTTAAATGGCAATTTATCACATACCCTGGACTGCAGCTGAGCTTTCTGGTAGAAAGGCTCATGTTCCTTCTGAGTCTCTAAAGTACCTTCTCAGTGTAGCCATTTTTAAGCTTACAATTTGCCCTCAAAATTATTATAGGTAGTTCCTGATACAGATAAGGAAACAAGGCAAAAGTAAAAGAGAATACAAAGGATGTTGGCATATTTTATAAATTCTGAATTTTTGACATTTACTCTGATAGCGTAATTATATTTGACTGCTCTTTAGCCGATCACAAATGAGTTTTACAGTAATCGTCAAACTGTTTATGGTCCAGAATTCTGGAAACTGAGTAATTCATTCTCGGGAACAGTAGAGGAAGGAAGGAGTAAAGCGGCTTTCACTGAACTGGTTGTTGGAATAGTGAGATCCCACAAGGGGATCACTTGAGCCCGACAGTTTGAGGTTCCTGTTGAGATGCGATACCCTGGCTCTCCACCCAGGACACAAAGTTAAGGCTCTGTCTCAAAAACATGAAATTAGAGGGCAGCACCTGTGGCTCAAAGGAGTAGAGCACCGGCCTCATGTGCCAGAGGTGGCCAAAAAACAACTGCAAAATAAATAAATACATAAAATAAAATGAAATAATAAAATAATCCTCTGTATTTTGGATGTGCATATAATCACCTGGGGTAGAGGTGGGGCTTTGCTCTCTACTGAGACATAATCTACATTCTCCGGGATATGAGGGGAGGCCTGTAGCTAATCCTTAGGTACCCGGTAACAGTTAAACATCTATAAGTAGTAACAGGGAAGCCTCATTAAAACATTTGTAACTAAAAGGAAGCTTGCAGATACCAACCCTAAGCAAATATGGAAGAGGAGGGGAGTCTTGGAGCTTTATTTTAGCCCAGGACCTTGGTCACTGTGATGTGGGTGGCTGCTCACCTACATTCTGCGAAAGTCATTTAGCTTGTTACTTGTGTGGCCCACAAATTCAAGGCTTCTAATATCCAGCCCTTACTCACTTAGCAGTCTGATTCTGACTGCAGTGTTCTGTTTTTACCCAAAAACTTCTACGGTGTTACACAGTGACTTAGTAGCAAAAGCAACAGACTCGGTGGCTGGTGAGGTGACTGTGGGACGCTTACTTAATCTCACCAATTTAAAAAGGGAAGAATTAGACCTACAAGGAAGGGGTGTTGGAAGAGCTAAATCACGTTGTGCGTGTAGATTACATAGCACCTTGCCTGCTCGGTAAATAACTCGGAGTAAGTGGGAAGCTTGTGTTTCCTGTCAGTACAGTGCCCATTCATGTAATAAAGGGTAGGGTAGACTTTGTGTTGCCTTACAGCAAAAGAGCTTGAGTGCCTTGATAAAAGGGGGCGTTATTTACCAATATCATACCTGATTTTATAAGCAAGGAGAAAGAAGAGCAGGGGAAAGAGAGCAGGAGGTGAGGGTTAGACGGAAGCAAGGGGCAAGATCAAACAGAGTGCTCAGGGTGGGCTTCCAAGGGAAGGCGAGATTGTGAGCAGAGACTTACCGGAGGTGATGGAGGTTGCCATGGAAATGAGACAAGAATGAGGGAGAAAGGCAGAGGGTGATGGGCAATGAGGCGGTAGAGGTTGGCACAAGCTGGGAACTCACAGGGCTTTGTGGACCAGTGGAAGAGCTGGGCCTTCACTCTGAGCAAGATGAGAAGCAGAGGACTGTCCTCACGACTTGGTGTTTTTGAAGGATCCGTCTGTTTGCTGGGTTGAAAAATTAAAAAGAGGACAGCATGGGCAGAATAGGGAAGGATGTGACTGCAATGCTCCCGACAGGAACTGAGAGTCCTGGAACCAGGGCAGTAACCACACACCCCCAATCCTCGTGAAGCCCAAAGATAGTCCAACAAATTTCCAAAATTCTCACTAAAGAGATAGTCCCACCGCTGTAGAGTACCACTCTTCCAGATCCGAAGAGTTACCATTACCGCCCAACATTGCAGCAGGACACAGGCGGCAAAGTCAAAGGGGTGACTGAAGAGAGTTTGTTAGAAGAACCGTATACAGATGGGGGAGTTCAGGGAAACCCGAGAAAGTACTGAAGGACATTGGGGTCTGCAACCTAGAAGCTGTCACCACCTCCAGGCCTGAAGCAGTAAGTAGGGAGAGAGCCAGCAGACCACAGCAAGGCTTATGTCTGCAGGGCCCAGCAACCCAAAAGGCACCCGGCCTTCACTGGGGGAAGGCAGCCTCACCCAACCTGTGGCCCGGCCAGCAGGATGCACCATAGAAAGCACCCTGGCCTCTCTCCCTCCCACACCCCGTCCTCCTGCTGTGCCTCAGCCACTGGCCAGTTGGAAGCCAGAGGGCATAGGAAGCCTGATGAGCCTGGTTGGTCAGGCTGGAGGGTCAGCTCTGGGCACAGAGCAGGGTGAAGAGGACAGAAGGGGAATCTGGCTGGGTCAAACGGAGAACACCCAGTTCAGTCGCTTACTTGGTTTTCTTAGGTATGGCAGAGAAATTCTTCTGTGGCCTTTTAATAAAGAACTGCAATATTTTATTCACTCTATGGACCTTTACGACCTATTCTGATTTTTTTGTTGTTTAAAAAAGGCCTGGGAATTTGAGTGTATATTCATTCTTAAATATCTTCCCATTTATATTGCATTATATCATGGCGTTTCCCAAAAATTGTTTTCAGTTACCCCATTTACAACAGTTGAAGCCTGATACAGAATGACCATATTAATATACCATTTGAAAATTTTGATTTCCTCTCGAAAACAATGAAGAGTCAAAAACAGACAAAAAGGAAGCGTTATAAAACATTTGCTCTTGCCAATATCAACATGTCTGGAACATGGAAGAAAAGAAAAAAAAACAACAAGGGAAGGCTGGGCATGATGACTCACGCCGTTAATCTTAGAACTCTGGGTGGCCAAGGCAGGTGGACTGCTGGAGCTCAGGAGTTCAGACCAGCCTGAGCAAGAATGGGACCCCGTCTCTACTAAAAATCGAAAAACTAGTCAGGTGTTGTGGTGGGCGCCTGTAATCCCAGCGATTCAGGAGGCTGAGGCAAGAGAGTCACTTAAGCTCAAGGATCTGAAGTTGCTGTGAGCTGTAACGCCACGGCACTCTACTGAAGGTGACATGGTGAGACTCTATCAAAAAAAAGAATGAGGAGGATAAAAGTAAAAAGCGAATAACATTGTGATCCTCACCAGGGTGAGTACAGAAGTGTCACTGAATATGGCATGTGACACAGGCCAGCCAGTAGAATAGGAACAGAAAGTCGACATTACTACCAGAGGAAAAAATAGTAAACAAACAGACACGTAAAAAATAATGACCCACGTGCACATGTGCATTTAAACTTGCACCGTGACTTACTGAGGGCCCGGAGGGAGCACCTCATATAAGTCCCGTTTCGGGTATTTCCTCTTTGTACTAAGGACGCCATGTGCTCCGACATTGTGAGTCATCCGGCATTATATTCAAACAGAACTTTTATTTGTAATGCTAAAAACTGTGACAGAAAAGAAGGGTAGTTACAGCTGTCATCATCTAGTTAGTGCAAGCAGAAACATAAACATGATTTTTACTTAAATTGCCAAATACCAAAAAATCAATCATGGAGACCTGAATTGCTCTAATTAGACATCGGTGCAGCTTCACTCAATATTTGCCAACTCTCTCAATTGGGATATAGGTCTTGCCATTTGTTAGTGACAGTATATACCAAGAATAAACATACTTTCTCAGCTATCGCTTTAAAATGTGAATTATTGAATGATCCATGCTCTGTTGAATCCTGCATCTTAAAAATGCCTATTATCTTTAGAGTTATTTCTAAAAGAGAGACTTTTAAAAATAATAATTAAGGTATATGTGCTGTTCACGTGCCTAGGGATGATTTTATATCATTAAACTTCTGCATAAATATGCTTCAATAAGCAATTAAACCAAAGGCTCTGGTTTGCATTTTAATCCTCCTTTTTCTCTGTGAAGTCATCACAATCATGTACCTTTGATCTTGCAGTCATTTCTGGCACCAGATTCAGATATCACAAATGAACAATTATTACTTCACAGAATGGAATTCAAAGACAATGGGATCTAATGAAACGGGGCTTTGTCTTAAATAAAAGTGAAACATTTTTTAATAGTCGCGAAGAATTCTCTAAGCACATTAAAGAAATCATTTATGATCTGAACATCTTGAGAGCTTTTCTTAATGGTCTTCTAGACACCAGGCAGTTTGGAATTTGGAATTTTTCTTGCAGTAATAAAAGCTGTCTGTACTTGAGAGCTTCTGTCACTGTTGTCGGCTTTGACCCATGTTTGTTTTGGTTTGTTTTGTCTTCTGTTCCCGCAGGCTGTTCCACCTCCCAACTTTGAGATGCCAGTCTCCATCCCAGTGTCCAGCCACAACAGCTTGGTATACAGCAACCCCGTCAGCTCACTGGGAAACCCTAACCTTTTGCCACTGGCCCACCCTTCTCTGCAGAGGAATAGCATGTCTCCTGGTGTAACACATCGACCTCCAAGTGCAGGTAACACAGGTACGTCTTCCTGGACTTGTCACATTAACTGGTCATTGGAAGAAACCACTTTGCGTAACAGCCAAGGCTATTTTGATCCCCAAGATGTTTTCTGGTTTTCCACTTATGTTTCTCTATGACTTAATATCCAGCCTCCTGCTAGGTCTTCTACATGATAAAGCCTAAACAATTGAGTATACCTTACAAAATCTTTCATGGTCTGCCATGTATCTTTACCATCTACCACTTAGCTCCTCCTGTGGCTATCTGTCAACCACATACTCTCAAACAGGATGTCACATAGCCCGTCTCCATACACTGGCAGCTGCTCTCTTCATGCCCGAAATGCCATTCTCCCTCTTCCTGGTAGGGAGGCGTGGCCTCTTCTGTGAAGCCTTTCCCTGTGTTCTCTGATAGCATTTATCCCATTTAGTTATTGAATACTTGGTCGCTTTTTGTTTATTTGTTTATGCTGTAACTGATTCCACAAAGGCAGAAGGGAAATAGGATAAGACAGTGTCATTTACAAAGCCTATGAAATAAAACAAAGCTGAGTCAGAAATAAAGAGCACGTCATAAACACAAGTGCACCTGCCACAAATTTGTCTTTATGCTTCTGAAAGATCCTCACTGTTGTTCAATTCACAGTGCCTGAGAGAAAAGAAATTCTTGCTCAAAAAAGGCTCAACCATTCTCAGTACTTAGATCAAGCAAAATACATTCTGATGAACTGTATGCAATATTTAGCTATTTCTCCACTTGAAGGGAAGAACATTGTCTTGATTTGCCAGGCTCACAGTAGGAACTAAGTCATTGGGTATTGGGTATATAACTAAACCGTTACTTTGTATTTCCAAAAGCAGTTTCAAAAATAATTGTATTGCTAAATCACACAGCAAACAGTTATATATTTACATTTTATTTTTAAGAAAGTTCTCCACAGGAAGTTTTTAATATATTTTAGGCACACATAAACTGTATTAAAATTTCTCATGAACAGATTTTTCCTTTAGAATAATGGCATATCTGTCTTCCTAAAATTAAAACTAAGTATGGATTGATTTTTTATTACAGAAACTTACTAAAGAAAATATAATTAAAATCAGTCAAATAAAGAGTCTTGATAAGCCTTGAGTCTGGGAATGTGTACAAGGGACTTTAATTGTGCCATTCTTTTGGCTTTTGACCATATTTGAAATTTAATTTTTTATATGAACTTTTAATCATCATGTGTATTCCTTTGAGATCTTACTCAAATACAGTTGAGCATCCTATTCGATATACTCATGCTAATTTTTTACAATTCTGATACTTTATTTCTAAAATACTATTTGATTGGAAATAATAAACATTTGCTTAAAATGTAATAACGTTCTCTTTTAATTCCAAAACCTAAACTAACTAGTAATTACGGAGTATCACTTAGAAGCAATTAGAAAATCTAGACGATATTCTTAACTATTATTCTTTCGGCCAAATCTGATTTCTTAAAGACTGAAAGTAATTATTATATTCAATATCATATTGAAGAATCTCAGCTCCCATAAATAAACATTGCCAAATTTTTACATACTTTCTTAAGAAAGTAATGAATATGAATACGCTTCTAAATTTGTGACCAGTGAAAATTTATTTTGTTGTGTCAGTTAATAAGATTTGAGTGGTAAATTTAGGAAGATTCGTGAAATGATCAAAATTCTGGACAATGCACTTTGCACAAAATTAGTAGTATGAAATATAGTATTTACAAAGAACTAACCATCAAGTGTGTGATTAACTGAACACAGAGTAAATCTTATTCTTTTTTTTTTTTTTTTTTTTTACTTTCTATAAAACATCTGCTTAGGAAAAACCTAGACTTGGAAATAATACAAATGCAGAGACCATTCAAAGACTGGATTTTTTAAATGTAATCTTTCTTAGAAAAAAGATTCTGCCAAATGTCAGTGATTGAATGTATTTTTAACGTTTTGAGCACAGCATGTCACAATAAAACAAATGTCAGCCATCTGACTTGGGTAGTACTTTCCAAGTTTATGACTGTTGGGAGAGGACAAAATAGCGAGGTTGCTGAAGGTAAAGTGTTCTGTTCTGTGGGCCTTTAGCCTTTCTCCTTTTGATCTTCCTCTTTAATCCGTAGGTGGTCTGATGGGTGGAGACCTCACGTCCGGTGCAGGCACCAGCGCAGGTAAGCTCAGCTTCCGTGCTCAGGACACAGCCTCGCTCAGAGCGCTCCCATCAGGTGGTTTACAGGACTAAGGCTTCTGAACAGATAAAGTTGAGAAGTCTGTGAGAGGCACGGAAAAGTGACTTCACGAGTTTCTAAAGCACTTTTCTGCAGCAGGACTGGTTAAATAGTGACTTAGAAGAAAACCATTTATTAACTGGGACCTTCCTTAAAACCGTGGCTCACACCTGCAGCCCCAGCACTCCGGGAGGCTGAGGCAGGTGGATTGCCTGGGCTCAGGAGTTCAGACCAGCCTGAGCCAGAGCAAAACTCAGCTCTATAACTACCCGGGCGTTGTGGCAGGCACCTGTAGTCTCAGCTACTCCAGAGGCTGAGTCAAGAGAATCACCTGAGCCCAAGAGTTTAGGTTGCTGTGAGCTGTGACAGCACAGCACTCTACCGAGGACAACAGAATGAAACTCTGTCTCAAAAAAAAAAATCCTAGAACCTTCCTTAAATAAAACTTCTCTGGTCAGCAGAGGATTGAGGGCTTAGATTAACTCGACAGAACCCCAGATACTATCCCTGGACACAGGAGTACTTCAGATACTGTTTTTGTGGTTCCCCTTAATGTTAATCATTTGTCTTTAAGTGTGAATCCCAGAGATGTACTGAATTCCTGCAGATTTCCAAAGGAGAGTACGTAAAGAAAAGGAAGGAACAAGATTACAATCATGGGTTACTAAAACAAGACCACATTTGGCATTAAAATGAGTTCTTAGAGAACACAATGAAACCCTAAAAAAAGACCCTTAATACATCTTGGCCAAGTATCTCATAGTCACATTTCTCTGGGTTCCATATTAATTCATAATATTGTGATCATTAAGATATTTGTGTCATTTTTAATGCAGAGGCAAGATAGCACAATACTTTTAAATGCCATCCACAGTTCACTGTTGTCATAACAAGTAACCATGGTAATGTCTGCAGCTGAAGCATGCTATACTTCAAAATAGGAGGCCTCATGAGTGACACGAGGTTATGTTTGAAATGTCAAAAAAATTCAACTTCATTGAAATATCCTTGGATAGCCTAATTAAAATGTTTTGCCACAGTCAAATATAATAGCCTTCTAATTGTAAGATAAAAGATAAAGAAAACTGGTATAAAAACAGTTTTAGAAATACACCCATTTGGGGGTAGCATTTCTAGCTTCTGATGTTGGCGCTTCACTAATTCAATAAGTAATGAAGAAAAGTCTTAGAACTACGCAGTGAATCAACAGAGTGAATAGTACTGGCTTCTATTTTATGTATCTTTTGAAAATTAGGTAGAGTCAAATTAGTAAGTAAACTCAAAGTAGTATTTTTCTGGAAACTGAAATGAAAGGCTTTTTTTTTCCCCCTCAAAAAAAATACTTTGTGGTCGGTAGCCTCAGAATTAGGCAACCAGATCAAATCCAGACCAGAGCTTCTTGGATTCACGTCTCTGCCAAAAACTACGGTTAGAGAGAATAGTGGGGACTAAGAATCTGGTGTTCACAAAGACCATGCTATAAGACCAAGATGTTACGATGTTTTATCCAATATCTCAGTGCACCAGTTTGCTTGCTATTAGGAGCATACCCAGTAGTGGTTCGGAAAGTCATTAGATGTAGTTAAAAAAGAATAAATGGAGGAAAACATGGGTGGAAGTGGCTTCTTGTTACTGCTTAACGGCTAGAATGCTGTACAGTCCCCCTGAGTTGTAATGGTTGTCCAGGAATAGAGAAGACTCTCAATCTTGTGTGCATGAACTTTTACCTTATATAGGCTATAGCATCACTGAACTGACAAAATCTGACAGAGCTCAGCAACTTCACCAAAGTCATGAGAATCTTCTAACTCAAGAATAGAAGGAAACAAAAAGAAAGATACTCAATTGGTCCACCCTGACGATAGTTAACCTCGTACCTTGATTGTATCTTGCAGCCAGGAGCATGTAGTCTTCACGGCTTTTATGTATGGTTGTGAAAGAGTTGCTTACCCATTTTTTAAAAATAGAGGAAGCCCTCTCTAACGCTGGTCCCAAGGAACACCTGTTGTAAATGTCACTTAGTCCTGAGCTCAGCTGTCATGTCCTGCTCGTCAGATCAGCCGTCTTCTCCTTCTGTCTTATACTGGCCGGTATCATATGTCAAAACTGACTGTATCTGTGCTGATGTCAGAGAATCACACAACACCAGGGGGAAACAAGCCCAGCCAGAATGTCTCTGCTTTTCAGAAAATAAAACTAAAGCAAAATGGCCAAAAGAAGGAACCTTCTTCTCCAAATTTTGAATCTTGTCATTGAAATTCAGGATCTCACATAAAGGTAGAAAGGCCAAGTGGCAAGATTGTAATCAAGTTAAATCCTTTTTAGCCTTGGTAGTTTTTTTCAAAATCCAGTTATTTTTGACTTGTTAGAAGGGGGGACTGTCTTGTGAGGAAAGGAAGTAAATTTAACATCTGTTGCGCGCCTATAAAAACGAAAGGACCAAAAAGGTAAGCAGTGTCTTTTTCAGCTCAGCTTGATCGTACAGCATAGCCGCTCTCCTGTCTGGTCGCTGAGCCATCCCTCTCCCTCATCTCACCCTTTAGTGGGTCACCGAGTCTTACCAACTCTGCCTCCACAGGGTTTCCCGGTTCTGCCCTTCTCTCTCCACTCTCAACCCACTGTTCTAGTTCAGACTCATATAAACGCAAACGCTCCAGAACTGATTCTAGGGCTGCTCCGTTTATCTCCCTGCTTCCAGTTGCATCCAGTTCCAGTCTCCCCAGGACTAATAGGTCTTTCTCACATCCCTAAACAATTGTAGGGCATCGTTCACATGCTGCAAATCCAGCCAAACCATGGCTTCCCAACTCTTTCAGAATTACTTTGAGCCTCTTATCTCTGGTTCTTCCCTAGTTTGCAGCCTTAATCTTATTCCCTTCTGCCACTGCCATAAAGAATCTGCTCTGCACCTCCACTGACAGCAAACATTTAAATTGTTCTTACTACATTCTTTACAGAAAGTAACTCATTCATTCTCATAACAGTTCTACGAAGTAGATACTCAGATCATGCCCACTTTGTAGATGAGAAAACTGAGGCACAAGAAAGTTAAGTCATTGCCTGAAGTAGAAGCCAAGCAGTGTGGCTTCTGAGTGTGTGCTATGCTCTCCATGTCTACTACACTATACTGCCACTTTCCAAACAATGTCAAGGACACTCAACCTTTACCTGTACATTCCTAGCACTGCCCACCTCATGCCACTGAGCACTCCTGATCATCCCTCTGAATTTAGATTAGCCACTCAGGAAACCCTCTCCTGACTCTTTCATAACCCTCTCTCCCTGAGTTTGCACATCTCATGCACTGTGACTGCAGTATCTGGGCACTCTCTGGACACCCAGCTCTCCAGGGACAAACTGTGTCAGACTCACTTTGTATTCCCAGCTTAGCATGTCAGAGTGAGCACACAGCACATATTCAGCAAGTGTTTGTTAGTTGAAGCACGGAGAAGTTGATCTAGACATAAAGTTTTAATAAATTTTAAAGTCTTGGTAGAGCAGGAATAATATTTCAAAGTTATATCATTTTTAAATTCAAAAAGATACAATACCCTTGATGTGTAATTCACAAAAATAATGTCTGATTAACTATTTGATTAAATAGCTGAGTACCTTTGACCAATAAAGCAAAGTTTTACTAACTTCTCTAATATTCTTAAAGGAAAACCTAAAGAGCTGACATTCAGCAGTAAATGAAATGTGGGTTGACCTCTTAAAGCAGTGAGCCTTTTGTCATCATTCAAATTGAAATACTTTTAAAGATGAAGGCAAAAGATAATTAAAAAAAAAAAAGTAACAGGATGGGATGGTACTCTCAGTGTAAGAGAAATTTACAGCAAGTCATTAAAACACATTAGTAATAGTGATGTTTCTAGGTTTCAGTTCACAGTTACTCATCCACTACTGAGTTCTTTCCTCTGGACAACCAAAATGGAAAGTCACTGCTTTTAGGATTACATTTTGTCATATCTCTGTACATCAAAGCCTTTTACATGCTGGTCTGAGTGGATATTGATGATTGTAAGAAGAAGTTCCGTTGAGTTTTTGTAATCATTAGATTTAATGGAAATAATCATTAGTAGCCCAGCAGTGCACTATATTGGATTATTGGATTATTCACTGTCCTGTTAGATTTTTACTTTGATAACATGGTTGCCTTTTATTGGGTAGGAAGGACCCGTATGCTCCAGGATTTACCGATTATGACTGAGATCAAAAAAAGAAAGAGAGGGAAAAAAAGAAAAGTCTTTAGGAATCCCTTTGAAAATTTATGAGAATTTTACAATCCACATAGCTATTTGACAATAAGGCAAGGAGATTTATGTATATTGGTTAATAATTTTAATTGGCATTTATTGTAAATTAGATATAATTTTATATAAAAAGAAACTAACAGCTGTGTCCTTATTTTGATTGGTAATTGTTTACTATTTTATGCATTTGGTTGTCAAGCATTGTCACTTCTGGAATGCTTAATTTCTGTCAGCTAAACACATGAAAACTGGATGGTGACAGTGTATTGCTGAGCAGTGAGTAAGGGGCCCTGGTTTTCAGACTCTGGAGAGGCTCCATCTCACAAGGCCTGGGTTATCACTTACCGTCTATAAACTCAGTAACTATATGTGGGGTTAAAACACAGAATCTTTGCAATTCATTTACATAGTCTTGTACGATCTTATAAAACTTAGGTACATTTTTTGTTGTTGTTGCAGTTTGGCCGGGGCCAGGTTTGAACCTACCACCCTTGGCATATAGGGCTGGCACCCCACCCACGGAGCCACAGGCGCTATCCTAGTTAATATTTTTTGTAATTTAACATTGAAAAGAAAAATTCATCAAATTAAAAAATAGAACTAGGTGGGAAGAGGAAAGATCACACAATGCTTAATTTTTTTGTACAGGTACCATTATTTTTTAGTACTTCTCAAAATTTTCTTGGCTGACTTCCTTAACAGCAAAAGACTTCTCTGCGATTCTTACTCAACAATTTAAAATATCAATAAAGCAGTTTAAAATTGAGTCTAAAAAATCTGGCTTCAACAACTTTCGTTTTGTTGTTGCCTAACATAACACAGATACAGAGTGCAATATTCAAGAAAGGGGAAAAGATACCTCACCTAATCGCTCTCAAAAACAAAACTAATTATTAATATAAAGATATAATTTTATGTTACCCTTTTAAAATATATTAGGCAGAAAATGAAAATAAATCTAGGTTAATAGTTGAATTTTGTTTCAAAAGTATTCTGGTAGTTTGAATGGGTCTGAAAAAAAAGTCTGAATTTTACCTTGGGAGTTCATTCAAAATGTAAGATCCAAAAACATGACTTTATTATTACCATCATCTATGAAATTAAGTAACAATGATATTTTTAACTCAAACCAAGGTTATCAATCAAGATTTATTAAAGGGACAAAGATACTTAGTCCTCTAACTGGTTGATCTACAAAGCATGATACGTGGCCCCTGTCGAGAGAATCAGTGCCCACTCCCCACATACAAAACTCAGCAAATTATAGATCAATCAGGACCCTGGCACCACTCTCTAGAGGCTGATGGCAAAGTAGCAAGGCGGGTGAGTCAAAAAGAAGACAAATGAAAAATGTTACAGGTTAAATCAGGATGTGAAGTCTGCCTTAATGCTTAAAGGAGCTTGATTTCCAGAGGGAAAAAGAAAAATTTAAAGTATAACTACCAAGCGAGTGTTTCAGCAGACCCCTTTATTTATTGTGATTTCTGAGCTCATGAACTGTATCTTTTTTATCTCCCAGGCTTCCAGTATATTCAGTAAAGCAGTGTGAAAACCGGTCTCTTTTCTTATATCCCGTTGACTTAAGAGTGTGATTCACAATAAAACTTCAGCTATTTCTAATATTAAATTCAAGCAGTTAATAATTTTAGTTTCATTAAAATACTAGTTGCACTCAAAATTTGTCTTTTTCTCTCATAGCAGTCTTTTTTCCTGCTATATTATTGAGTTCTCTCTTCCCTATTTTTGGCTTCACCAGAAGGTTTTATTTGGAGATAACACGGAAAGGAAAGCTTTTTTCATAATCATCGGTGACGTGACATTGTGCATCAGTGGACTACATATGCCGATAGGGGGATGTGGTTAAAAAAACCCCTCTTTTGGAAATCAATTTTATACTTACCAGGGACTTTTCTCACTCACACGGCTTCAAGGCTGTCTGTCAGCCAAGAGTAGAACTTGCTGTTTTTAGACAAACCTTTGCCAATCACTTAAATTTGCAGTAGACTTAAATAGTATATTTCAGTTGAATTTCATACAGTCTTATATTTGAAAGATTATTGGCCACTTTAAACTAAAGGAAATTAACTGTATTACACCAAAAATTCGAATAAATAGTTTCAATGTATAATCTACAGATGTGTCCATAGGGTGCTAAGTATTCGTTGGGTTTATTTATATTACTCCCTTTCAGTTGTTTTAGCTGAACTCTATATTTAAATGTCAACTGTTTTACTAGACACTCTCTGTTCCCGTCATGATTTTTTCAACCTCCAGTTGTGGCAAAGAACTGATCGCTTTGTATTTGAAGTACAAGGGGGAAACACAGGTTATTATAGCAGTAAGAGCAGAAGTAAAGCTGTAGCCAATTTACACAGGCAAACATCATGACATTAACTTGCATAACAGTCATGAAAAGGGAATCTTTACTTGGCTCTAATATTAAGCAACTCGGTGACGACCATGAAACCATGGAGCCAAATTGTTACTCAAACAGTAATTTGGGAAAATAATCCAGAGGCAGATATCCAGAATAATAATATCCATAATCAAGGAAAGTACACACTATACAGTTATTTTAGGGATGGCATCGTTGCTCTTGATGAGTCCGTGAATTCCCAATTTGCAGGATTATTGTGAGACAGTAAGTAAAATAAATAGTGCAAAGTTTCTAGCACAGTTTCTGCTCCAGAGTAAGTGCTTGTTAATAAACATGAGCTATTGTTGGTATTATAATGATCTGTATACTTGATTTTCTAAACAAAAAATTTATGTTTAGTTTTATGCAGTTTTAGTGATACTTGTTCAATGTGCACAGGATGAATGGCAGGCTGTCAGGCTTCACGGAGGTGTCAGTGTGGGCCTCCCAACCTCAGCGGGAGAGTCCAGTGGAGAGGTTTCTAAACCTGAGGTAGAGAGGTTCGGCGCCGGGCAGCACAGCTCCCTTGGAACACTGTGAACTTCTGTTGTGTTCGCAGCACTTGTGTAAATGTTAAAACCACAAGTAATCATTCTTTCTCTTCCATCACGTTCTCTCTAATTTATACTGTCTCAATATTTTTGTTTATAAAAATGACTGGAAGAATGAGCGATTGTGTCAATAATGAAGACACCTCCTCATTTTTTGCAGACAGCCCCAAAATCTCAGGAAGTGAACAATTAAATGAGTCATAAATCTGTCATTCAGAGTTAAGTGGGATTTTTGTGAGATAGCATGGTTCAATATCATCTTTATGATGCAATTAAAAACTGTCCCTTCTGTGAATCAGTACCAAAAGCAGAATGATATTTTGAGTGCCTTTTTGCACTGGAGACACCAGACTGTCAATTTCTTCCTTATTTGCAAATGCAAGGATACAGGCTGAATCTCAAGACATCTGGCTTTTGTAATACCGTAGTGGAAGCAGTCCACATTTTGGATTCAAATCAAAGCTCTCCCACTTGCTGACAGGGTGAGCTCAGCCTAGTCACAGAAACTCCCTAAGCCTCAGTTTCCTCTTCTGTCAAAAGATGGGATGATAACATCTGACCGCATTACTACTAGGACAAATGAGAGAGTGGTTTGCCAGCACAAAGGACTCTGTTTGGAAAAACAACTCAGTCATAAGTAAAAATTCTTTACTTCTGCCTCACAACCTGGAGCTTATAGCATGTGCTGTGTGTTCAAAGTTCAGTATCTAGTTGGCAAAAGATCACAAAACAAAGCATAGTTCAAGAAACATCAGGGACAAGCAAGCTGGATATGAAATCCCTGAAGCTCTGGTCCGGCCTCAGAGGACAGGGTCAACCAGAAGACATAGATCTCTTTTTAGAACGTCTGCTGCCCCTGCCCTGGTTGGTACCAACCAAGAATAGTCTGGGCTTTGGTATATTCTTGGGTATTTTTCTAAGAATACACCACAGAAGACACTGAGATTTCACAGGAGTTTCTTCATGGTCTGACATTATGCATTCTTATATAATTTCCCTAAGAAACCCCCAAAAAGAGTGGAGATTTGATGTTGAGTATAAAAATCTATAATCAAGATTCTTCAGCAAGATAAGAATCAGAAATCTGGCTTGTGTCCATTCAATGTTAGGCATAATGAAACTTTCATCATTTCCAGATTTCTGATCCCCCAAATATTTTGTGGTTGCCTTTACTCTTAAAGCCATTCTATGGAAAAGATCTTTTTCCCTAAAAAAAAAAAAATTATTGTCATTCACAACAGCTGAATAACTTATAGTTCCCAGGGCTTCACAGAGGGTTTCAGACATTTAAGGAAGAGTAAGTACAGAACTGTACTCTACATGTTCACATTTTTCCACTAAACTTTTTTGTGTCAGTTTCAGTAGAGTAGAGGGTTAAATGAGCAACTTTACTTCTACAATTTCAAGTAATTTTCTGTGAAAAGATATATTTTCATTTGAGTTAAAAAAAAAGCCTGAAATTGGAAACTGACTTCTAATGTTAACACTTTAAAAAGTCAAATGTAAAATTAATTGATGGTAGTGAGCATTATATTATATTTGTGACATCATCTGTTTAACAAGACAGTATACTGAAAATATTTTCAAATTTATTCTAATAAAAAAAAGTGTGTAAACATTTTGTTGAAGTAAAAGCAGGAAATCAATACATCAAAGGCACTACTATATGTTCAGCCTAATGTTTTCTTGTGGCAATTTGCTCCACATTCCCCAAATCAGATACTGATAGCAAATTACTAAACAAGACATTTTTTCTACTCCTATATATTCGAAGTTGTTTTCCAGGTAACAGCTTAAGAGAGAATACCATAAAAATGCTAGACATTTTGCTCTGGTGGTGAATGGTCCTGACAGAAGCTGGTCTCAGTTTATTTATTCATCCTTACCCTCTGAGACCATTACAAGGGAGAAGCTTATTGACTAAAATATTACAAAATCTACTTTTAAAAGCATATTTAATCATCCACTCAAAATAGCACACTGAAAGTTAAACAGCTGCTCTGGTGTTCAGTTTAGCTAAACCCAATATTTCCTATTTGTAAATATTTGTCCAGTAGGAGACCAGAAATATGGTTTGGAACATCACCATTCTGTGCCTCTTTATGTGAGTTCGGCGTCTTCTGAACCAGAACTACTATTTATGATACCCAGGCTGACCATAGAATGTGTCCCTCAAACTTGCCCATCACCTCTGGCTTAGGACAAGCTGTGAGTCTTCTGTCCCAGGTCTCAGACATCATCTGTCTCCTCTCTTCCTTAGGACCCCTGTAATTTTAGAATGAGACTTGACATAGGAGGGCTTTCAAAATCCCAGAATGAGACTGATTTTCAAGGAGGAATGTAGTATCATACTTCAGGTCACAGACTCTGGATACACTGCTTGGGTTCAAATCATGGCTCCACCAGTTGGCATGTTTGACATTGAGCAAGTTACTGGACCCCTTTGTTCTTCCATTTTCTCATTATGTAATATGGGAATACTACGAATACCTCACAGGGTTGTCCTTGTGAGGATTAAAGGCATTTTATATCCGTGTATCTTGAAACACATATGTAACAGCTGCTACCTGCCTGGAATACCTCATTTTTTTTTTTTTTGAGACAGTCTTAATATGTCATCCTCAGTGGCATCACAGCTCACAGCAACCTCAAACTCTTGGGCATAAGTGATTCTCTTACCTCAGCCTCCCAAGTTGCTGGGACTACAGACACATGCCATGACGCCTGGCTATTTTGTTGTTGTTGTTGTTGTTGTTGATGTTTAGCAGGCCCAAGCTGGGTTTGAACCCACCAGCCCCCGTGTATGTGGCCGGCGCCCTAACCACTGAGCTACAGGCACCAAGCCTGGAAATCTTTTTAATGATTTGACTATCACTAGTAATCCTGTTGTACAGTGTATATGCTATTATTAATAATGTTGCATGCTCATGTTGGCAGTGGCTGCCTCAGATGAGTATCTGAGAGTCTCTGATCCAGATTACTTATATGCTTCTCTAAGACTAAGGAAATAATTATTTATATTGAGAAAACCAAGGCTCAGTGGGGCTAAAGGAATTCAAATGGAGACCATGAATAGAACCTGGATCTATCTGTTTTAACCTCCTTTGTCCTCAACTTCTGACTGCCTTGTAAAGCTCTTCATCGCTGCTGCCCCATTCAGACCTTTCCTCGTGGGTCTTCAGCAGGTGTTTCAGCTTCCCTAGCATCAGTCTAACCCCTTGTAACCCCCCACTGCTCCTGTTGTCATTTTTCTAGTCCACAGAGTTAAGAAAGCTAACCACTCAGAAGCTAACTTTGCCCAGTTTTTAAAGTCTGGTAAAAGTTCTACAGTATAAAGTTAACATGGTTTGAGGGTACATGCTGTCCAAGCCTACTTTTCTAACTTTCAAAAACTGCACACTCTACAAGGCCCAGTATTTCATCTTCATAGATACACTCCTCCTTCTCAAATACGGTCACAACTCTTACATGCTCTCCTTCTGAGAAGTCTCTTTCTGACCCATCTGATAAATTCTGTCCACTCTGAATTGCCACGCTCCCGCCATTCTTCTTCCTAGGATATCATGTGGCCCATCTTCTGGTGAAAAGTTCTTTATGAGTCCATTATTGTTGAAATTTATCTTGATAGACAACCTATGGCAATAAATATCTGTCCATGTGGAAGAAAATATCAGAGTCTTGTAAAAGTTTCCATTTTCATTAGGGAGAATTTCCTCCTTACCTGATTCTGCCCCTTGCAGTTAACTAAAGTAATGTGCTGTGAAATGATTAGCAGGTGCAACAAGTAGAAAAGAAGCTTCAGTTAGCTATATAAACAAGTTTAGGAGGTGGGCTCCTGATGTGATTTCTCCACTTTCATCTGATACGGTGGAAAAGTCATTTGTCTCAATGATGTACTTGGTCATCAGTTTGCAATATTTATCTAAAAGAGCAAATTTTCTAAAGCACCGTAAAGAGGAGAGACTCTCCGTGTTTGAATTTAGCAAAGTTACTAAATTACGTTTTCAATTCTCACCTAACAGTCCCTCGGTAACTTACTTTTTAATGCCATTCCTGAATAATTCCTAATTTTTCTAGCACGTTCTGTGTATCTGTTTCCTTAGTATCTGAAATATTTAAAGAACTAGTACTTTGTATAATATTACTGCCTCTAATTGCAGCAGGCATTTAGAGGAAAGTCAGTCCTGTGTGGGCTGAAGTTGTCTGAAAGGCTTCATGAAAGAGATGGCACTTTAGCTGGTCCTTAAAAGGTGAATTTGAATTAGACAGGAGAGCAAACACTGCCAGTTACTGAACAGCTAGACCAAAGACATAGGCATATTCTGAGGACCACAGGCCTGACTATGGCCACTGGAAACTGCGTTAGGTAGAGTCAACTATCAACAGTCCTGAGAGCCAATCGGGGTACTGACCCAACTGTGTTCAGCATTGGTATATGAAAAAGCAGCATGCTGGCAGTGGTACCCCAGAAAGCTGTCCCTGGGTCTGTGGATATCAGACAGATGCACAGACGTCTGTGGACAGCTTTAAGGAGCTCACCCCTTCTGAAGCCCCTGTTAAGGTCTGGTGAAGACCCCTTCAGCCAGACAGAGGCCCAGACGGGGAATTGTTGAAAGACTTAGTCAAATGGAGATGAAAGCCCAAACTAGAATAGTGGCAGAAGACACAGAAACAGGAGGAAGAATTAACAAGATTTGGTATAACATTGGATACGGGTGTGGAAGGAAAGGAGGTCACAGCCGAAGATGACAGTTTGGGAGCTCAGTAAAAGGTTATGCCAATGAAAGAACTAGCCATGGTCCATAAGGCCTGGTTTCTGTTTTGCACTTACTCATTTCACATGCTTGTATTTGTAATTAAAGTCCTGGAGAAAGGGGACAGGCGTGAAAAAATTTACAATGCATAAACATCCAAACAGAAGCAAGTTTCAGAACTTCAGGCTCGAAGAGAGTTAACATGCTCAATTGAGCTCTGTGAGACAAGGCAAAACACCTTCCTCATAATATTGTAAGCCAGGAATATGTTCTTTGAATTTACAACTTCTTAAAATAGTAGTCAATAAAAAAAAAAATGCAGCGAGTGTTTGCAAGTTAACTGGGGAGAAAAAAAATTTTTTTCCTAACACCACATTTCAAGTTCTGTATATTTATACTAATTTTAATATGAGTGTTTAAAAAAATGTAGCCAGAAGAGATAGATTCTCTTATTCTTTATACAAGTTATATCATGAATGGCTTAAATTAGATTTTTTGTATAAAACAATATTTTTAATCAAATGAAATTGTCAAACACAAACTGACTTTAAAGTTGCTCTGTACTTCATATTCTTATAATCTATAATCAGGAGATCCATTCACTCGTGCTTTATAATTTTTGTGCTTTTAAGTGGTCAAGGGAATGTGACATCGATGTACAGTCACATCGAAATCCAAAGTTGTCAAGGCAGAAAGTACCTTTTCAACATAACATAAAGAAAGGTTGAATCTGTGTATTAGAAGGTAGTTAAGAGATGGTATTTCCAACCTCCTGGACCCCTGAACTTAAATGAGACCATTCTCTTTGGTGAATTTATCTTCAGGTGGGACAAGAAATGCCTGAACATGGGCCACAGCGTTCAAAGCAAGGAGGAGGCTGTGGTTTCCCGGCCTGTTTAAATGCAGGCTCTTCTTAGCAGTAAACCACACGCATGTATTCATCATTGATTTTCAAATGATAGGTTTCTATATCACTGGTTTAGGATCCACAGTCTTGCATTCCTGAATCTATATTATGCCAAAAGAATAACAATTTGGTGGCTGGAAACAGAAATGGTTATTATACGGCTCCAAAATGCTAGCTGGCACAATATGCTAAAAACAGCAGAAATTCACCAGCAAAGGAAAAAAAAAAAAAAACAGAATTTATTTGTTCTTAAAAATAACTTTGTGCTCTAAAAATACCACATATGAATTTAAGAAGTGTCATCATCGCTCAAAATATTTTATATTCAACATGTAAACACCTTAAAATATGTGACTAATCTTCTAAAATGGCATAATTTCCAAATAATAGGAATTCTTCCAAAAGAAAAACAAAATGGTTCTTAAATCAGTTTTTTAGTCTTGAGATATTTATTGGATGAATGAATACTTTTTCCCCCTACTCCTGCCCCAAATCATTGTTTAAAATGTGGGCAAAAAGACGTCGTTAAGCTTTATTGGAATTTCGCAGAGTTTACTGTACATAATGATTTTTAGAAAAAAAAAAAAACTTCTCTCAGCACCTCCGTGAAGCATTTCCATTTTCACACACTGGGCCAGAGCTTGTCATATCACAGGACAACACATTTCACAAAGTGGTTTTACTTCCTTTTAGCAAAATAACTCCTTCATGCAAACCAGTCTCGGCATCCACCAAGCTGGGGTTTTACTGTCTTCTGATCTGTTCAAGCTTCATTGCACTGCTTAACTGACTTCCCCCCGCCCTTCTTTTGAAATTACCCAACTAATTTTCCATTTGATTGTTTATTTAACCAGATCTCACACAGGCTTAGTAGATGAGTGACATGTGTGTTCAGGGTGTCCGTCTAAACGGGAGCTGACAGAAAAGTACAGTGCAAGTTTTGTCTTGGCTTTCTCATTCTCTTTTTTATCCAGTAGAATTTATTAATTCAAACCGAGACCTGACGGACTGGCAATAATGATTCAGGAAGACACATTAAATCTACAAACTCCTCTGAGCATTCTGTTTTATCAAGCATTTTTCTAAGTGAACATACACTTTGCTTATATTTCTCCTAGTGAAAAAAGGTAAATGCATTGTTTCACATAATAATAGCTTTTGACACAGAATACTTTCCAAATAAACTGTAGAGAAAAATTCTGACTTTTGAAATATTTTTCTCATTTTACAGAATTGGGCTAATTTTCCAGAAGTTTTATTGTAGAAGAGTAATGTATATTCAAATTCAATCAACATTTCTGATTCAACTACTATGTACTCGACACATGATTAGGGAGTGTCTCATTTCTTTTATTTTTGTTTTTCCCCCTAATAACTTGGAGAATTTGAGGCATAACCCAACTGACAAGTTTAGTCTTAAGAGTTATTTGTTACATATTCAGCCTGTTTATTCATGCATAAAATGAGACAGGTAAATGAATGGGATATGAAGCACAAATGTGATTTATGCAGTGTGCCTCAGATATATTTTAATTCAAAAGATGTTCCCATAAATATCTCCTGAAATACATCAGTGATTGCCTTCCTGATTCCTCGTTGAGCCCATCTGGGTTCATCACAGTCCTCTCCACTCTGGTCCATACCAGCAGGCCTTCCGAATTCTATGGTTTCTTCCTGTGGGTAGATCTTTGTAACCACCGACAGGTCCTGCATCAAACCCCTTCTCTGAGCCTTCCTGGGGTCTGCATTTCCACTGTAAAATCCCCAGATGTTTTAGCTTGGAATTCAGCATCTCCACAGGCCAACCCCCATGCCTCTCCAGGCTCCCACAACCCCTTCTCTTCATGGGTTCCCTTCCAAACAGATTCCTCAGAACCCCCTGAGTGGTCTGCTCTCCCGCCTCAGCCCTTTCCCAACTCCTGGTCCCAAGCTTCGTGAATCTTTCCTTCGCCTTCCTGTTCTCAAGGTCCATGTCAGTTCCTGCCTGTCCCATGGATCTGTGTTGGGTCACCTCTTTCTTCCCAGGGACCTGGTAACGTTTCCTCTGGATGACTCCGTGGCCGCCTCACTCCGGGCTGTCCTGTGCCAGTCTTTGTCTTCCACTTGTGCATTTTAGTTTACTAGGAACCTTTCAGGACTGGGGCCTGTCTTTGCATCCTCCCTGGGGAGCACACAATATCATTCTGTCCAGGAGGAATAGGTACTTGTGTATTTTGCTGCAATCACAATAACAGTGAGGTTTGACTGTCTCCTTTTGGAAGCCTCAGAAAACAACTGTCGAGTTGAGTGTTGTCTGAGTGTTGAATCAGGCAGTCGATTTCTCTTACTCTCCGATCAGAGGCAGTGGAGGTGCCAAGAGTCAAGTTCCTGCGTTGGCTCTCGATGCCGCTCACGTGGCATCTCTAATCAACTCTCTCCTTAGCTCTGCCTTGTCCTATTGTGAAATGTCAAAAATGGAGACCTTCAGATGTCCATGCTTCTGCCAGGAAGGGCTGGACACCAGAGCCCTACCAAGCCCTTTCAGTCTCCATCTGACAGCTGTTCCTGGGCCCTGGTGAATCAGCACTTTCCTGGAGGCATCGTGGCTTCTCTGCTACCCCTCGGAAGGGGTCTTGCTTTCTGACATTCTCTGGGAGCAGAAAAGCAAGTCTTGGGGATTATAGAGGGTGTAGTGAGGAGGGCAGCACAGACAGAGGGGAATTCACTCCGAGGGAAGGAGAAGGGATAGTGGAACGTCTAAGCGGCTGCCCCTCCTTCTGCATGTCCTAGAAATTACAGTCTCGCTGCTGTGCCCTTCCCTCATTTAAGGACACACAGACACACAAAATAAACCCCAAACCAATGAACTGAAAGAGTGAGTCACACCAGCCAGGCCTCCGCCAAGTTGGTCAATTAAAGTGCAGGGCCGATTCTGGGCTGCTTTTAGACCCTGAACAACTGTCTGACTTTCTTCCTGAATTTTTTTTAATAGGAAAAAAAGTACATGCTGACTTCCAAGCCAGTTGATATATATTAGCTCTCTTCTCCGGAAAAGTTTTTCATCTTCCTTTACAGAGGAATATTCAATAATTAGCACGGAACTTAAATCAGGCACCCTTCAGTTTTTCAACGTGTGTATACTGTGTGTTTTACCAGAAGCCTTTTGTTTTTGTTCCCAGGTAGCGTGTCCCTGAGTCTCGATTTCTTCTTGAGTCCTTTCCTTGTTCTGTGTTAACAGGGAACGGGTACGGCAACCCCCGAAACTCACCAGGTCTGCTGGTCTCACCTGGTAACTTGAACAAGAATATGCAAGCAAAATCTCCTCCCCCCATGAACTTAGGAATGAACAACCGTAAACCAGATCTCCGGGTTCTTATTCCACCTGGCAGCAAGAACACGATGCCATCAGTGGTAAATGCAACACTACATTTTAAATAAATATTGATATTGTTTTGTATATGTTTGGCTGTTTTGCGGTTGTCTTGACTTTCTGAAATGCCAAGGTTCTCCCAGAAAATGAGTGCGTCACTGCTTTTGATGGAGCCCTGTTTGTATTCAGCTGTTATTTCTAGTGATCGGGTTGCATTTCCTTTTTCTATATAAAAAAGAACCACATCTAGTAAACTCCACTAAAGGACTGATGTTCTGAGAAAAGGAAAGAGTTTCCTGTTAAGGCTTTCAATTTATAGGTAGGAAAAAATCCAGATTCAATCACTGGTCAAACCATATGTCCTCTAAGCAGAGCAGAGGTACTTCATAGCATAATATTTTTACAATATCGAGCTACTTATGTCCTCAAGGTGCTGACAGTGAAAAATACTTTCCATAATTTCTAAATGAACTTACTCCTATTAATTGGCGATTCCTTTTTTATATGCTTTGCGATGATTATCTGATGTATGCCACACCAGGCCGCTGCCTCAATTCATCTTTCCGCATATATAGTTCACGGAAGTAGCTACCTATGTAAAGCAATCCTGTTAACAATCTCAGGCATGTTGAGGACAAAGGTTACATTTTCTAAGAAAAAATACGTAGCTATAAAATACAAATTTAAATAGACTCTTTCACTTTTCTTTCTTCTGGGTCTGCATGCAAAAGAAGATGATGATATTGTGGAACCAAACTTAACAACAAAGAGACATCAGTGTTCTCAAAATTAGCTTTGCTTAAGAGCAAAAACGTTTAAAACCAGGATTCAGTAGACAAATTTAGATCATTCTGCAAACACATTTTTTTTTTCATTCTCTGCTCTGTGGCAGGCTTCAGGGTAAAACAGTCCTGAGAGCTGATTAGTTTATTATGGCACAGTGCAGATTAATTTTGAATATCAACCAAAAAAATCACATAATATGCAGCATTCCCTTTGGAAAAGACTGGGTCTAATAAATATAACCTCCCACTGGGCTATAACCAAGCAGTGTGGGCGGTGCGTGGCCGGCTGTCTCTATCAGCAGATTTATTTCAGGTCCCTTAAAGCTGATGCTTTCCCAGAGATTCTGTAAAGCCATTCAGGTCTCTCCCTGGTAGCAAGGTGTGGCTCCCTGCTCCTCCAGCGAGAGGGGTTTCAAAGTATAGCCTTTATTTATTTCTTTTTCCAAAATGTGGTAATGAAATAATGAACATGGAGACACTGACCTGGGCTGAAAACTGGATAGATTGTCTTCACATTTGAGACAAACAGCTCGTTAAGGGAAACAAAGAATGTCTTTGTAAGGAGTTATCTTTGGAGTCTGGGTTTTAAAACTGTTAAAAACTGTTGTGCCTATCAGAAGGTGCTTTTCCTTTTGTTGAAGATATTTTGCCCAGTTATAAATATTTACAGACACTAATTAGTAAAACTCCTTCCCCATGCTCTCAGTCTGAGGATGTCGACCTGCTTTTGGTAAGTGGTGAGAGTTCTTCCCTAAAATGTCATGTGCAAAGCTACTTTTAGGTAGAGGTGGTAGATCTAATGAAATTAGAAGATGATAGGATATTACCACCGTGTGTCAATATTGACTGTATTTAAATACCATTAATATCTAGTATCCTTTACAGGTAAAAAGAATGTCAGGTTATTTTTTCTGTTCCAGCCTCTCTGTAAATGAAGGCCATGTGTTTCATATTTTAGGACTTAATTTATAGTAAAATTCAAATCCACACAAAAGTATTTCTTTCATTGTTTTAAATTAAGATGTTTCTTTTCTAAGAAATAAAGTCTCATGATCTTAAGTTTATGTGGGTTTTTAATCTCCTTGTAAGGAGTTAAATGTATGCACTAGCTGGTTCGCCATCTAGTTAGAGGGAAGTTTAGAAGAATCTGAAGAAAGTGGTCAGAGCACCACCTGCTGGTGAGAATATAACGTGAATTCCCTACCCATTTGTTCTCTGCTGTATGTAGAACTGAGCATAAAAACTACCGTGGTTGATTTTAATTTTTTAAAAATTTGCATTTGAATAAAACTGAAACAATGGAAGTACTGTATACATATTTCATCAGTTTTCAACATAGGCTGTTTTTACCCATAATAAAGCTATGGTACTTGTTACTAGTTCAGTTGCCTAGGAGATACTGATGTAATGGGTTACTATGGCAACAGCTGGTCTCTTGAAGGATTGTAAATGATAGGGTTGGCAGAGTTCATAGAGACACATGTTAAATGATTAATTTCATGAGATTTGTACCAAGTTATCTTTTTATGTGCAAAACTAATACTGAAACAGAATATTTTTAACTTTTTAAAAAATTCCATCAATAATGTCCTTTTATTTACTTTAAAAGAATCAAAGGATAAATAACTCCCAGTCTGCTCAGTCATTGGCTACCCCAGTGGTTTCCGTAGCAACTCCTACTTTACCAGGACAAGGAATGGGAGGATATCCATCAGCCATTTCAACAACATATGGTACCGGTGAGTATCCTTGCCATGTGCAATTAGTACCCTAAATACTTTTTATTAAAAAGCAAGATGAAAAAAGTTATTATCTTTTACACTATTTACAGGCTTTGCTTAGTACCTGTAGTATAAAGAGCACTGTACCACTGCCTCTTCCTTACTATTACAATGTCAGCATCCACAGTTTTCTTTCTTAAGTGACTGGAAGTTTTATTTCCCCAACCTGAGTTCAAAGTAGAAGAGCAGTTTCAAATAAATTGAGCTATTATTCTTTGATGTAATAAAAAGGTCAGTTTCTTGGGATTGTTTAAAAAAAATTCCAGATCATCAAATATGTGTATACTTTCGTACCAGATTATAGTGTTGATAAACTAGAATTGCAGGCTCTATACTACTTGAAAGCTTTAATGGAATCCTTCATTTTATTGCATAGTATGTTTCTTTTAGATTAAAATTATTTCTGATGTTTTGTCTCCCTCTCACCCCAAAAATCAAGAAAATTATAACAGCAGTAATACTCAGAGTAGTTTATAAATAGAAAATGTTTGTTCTGTTTGCCATCTGATAATTCTCCATTAAGTCTTTTCTCCTGTTGTTTTCTTCTTTGATCTAGAGTACTCTCTGAGCAGTGCAGACCTGTCATCTCTGTCCGGGTTTAACACTGCCAGCGCTCTCCACCTTGGCTCAGTCACGGGCTGGCAACAGCAGCACCTCCATAATATGCCACCATCCGCCCTCAGTCAGTTGGGGTAAGCAATTTTATCTTTTTATAGTACACTTTTAGAGTACATTTTGAATAATAAATGGCAATCTCTCAATATGTGTTTGAAGCCCCATCAAAATTCTACTTTATCAAATCAGAAAGTAATTTTTAGATAAATACCTTGCAGGTAGCTTAAACATTATATGCCTTATTCTTTAAGAACTCTGTAATAATAAGGTAAATTCTTTCTGTTTCAGACCACATTGTTTCCACTTCTGTCAATGATTGTATAATTTTCACACAGTTCATGTGGAACATTAGAAAGTGTTTATAAGTTCTCGAAGTTTTTGAGATGTTTGAGAATATTTCCCATTTAGTATAAACCATATAGTTGATTCTAATATTAACCTAATGCTCATAGGATCAACCACTGAATTGACATACAGCCTTCATAAATTTATATAGATATTTATATTTTAACTCATAGTGCAGTTGTGTATTTATGGATATTTTATGAGAACATATATATCTATCTACAATACTAATTAGTACGCAACAATACTAATTACCTAAATTTGGGTATAAAAATTTTTGTTTTCAGAAGTCAGAGGATGTCTCTTTCTGCCCCCTTGTGGTAGTTTTCAGATATGTCTTAATCTTAGATACGACTCCTGTCAAACCTTAAAAAGCCCTGAATTCACAATTCACACTCCTTCATATAAAATAAATAGGTTTTGAAAAAAAAAATTTAAACATGAATTTAAGTTTAATTAGTAACTACAAAAGTGTAATTAATCTCCAAAGGAGAATACCAGGGTGGCATAAAATATTTAAAGATAACAAGTCGTTTAGAAATATTCTATATGCTTAGCACCCTTTTACTTTTCTGTAGAGCCATTGGTTATAGTTAAATAGTGAGCTATATCAGTTAACTGATTCCTATCTGTATTTCTAAAGTGATAGTCAGAAGAAAACATTGATTAGAATAAAAGTCACTGATTGACACCATAACTTTATTTCTCTTTGATGCTCCTTCTCCCTCTCACACTAGCTTTCAACACTGGGAGATAAAACATAGGTTAGTGATTTAACTGTGGAATCTTTTGCCCATTCACCATGTGCTTATGTGTGCCCTCCTCACTGATCACCGTCATGAAAATCTAACCTTTCATGTAAATAGTAAAGTAAACTCACAGGACATTGTTGCTCTGCTTTCTTAAAAGATAGTCACCTTTGAAGATGTATTATTGTACTACATCAATAGATGTACTATTGATCAGCAACAGAATTTATCTCTTTAGAGCACAAATCTTCTCTAGAATGTCAACTAATTAAAGTTGCAAAGCAAAGTGGGCGGTGGTCAGAGACACGTGAAAACAAACTGCCCCTGTCCCTCCAACCCCCCCACAATTGGTATGCAACTGTTTTTAAGTAGACACTAATTGCAATAACTTTTTCAGGTAATTATCATTAAATGCACCATACCATTCAGGCAATTTAAAGCATGTACACACAGCATTGTATTGCTGTGGCTTAGCAATGAATCCACTGAACATGATTTTTGTGAAAAATAAATTAACTTTATTTCTCATTTTTCACAAAATTCATCCATTTTAGGTCTAGATTTTCCTAGAAATTATCAAAGTCGGAAGCCATATTTTCTCTACCATAGCTTTCTTTTGTTTTCCATAGCACCTGATAATTTGCCTTTTTACATATAAACACATTTATTTATATATTTCAACTATACTACAGTTTTGAAACTCTCTTCTACTGCCTGGGGAAACTCTAATTCTCTGCTGCCCCAAATAGGGGCTTCGGTAAATGAGACAGGAGTGATACCCTGGCCCGCAGAGCAGCTGAATCACAGCAGCAAGGATGGAGCGTTGTGTTCAGTGCCCAGTTTCTCCCAACACTGAGTCTCATTGTGCATAATTTGACTCTGAGTTTAGTATATGAGTTTTAATTGCACAAATCACTTCCCTTATTATCCTTCAAATCAATGGTCCGATCCTTCCAGACCTTCCAGTTCTGGCCCTTTTTTCTCTCTCCCCCCCTCTTTCTCTCTTTCCCTCATTCTCTCTCTCTGCTTATCTCTCTCTCTCTCTCTCTCTCACACAAACACACATCAGCTTTTTTGAAAGGAGCTTCCCTCTAATGGACCACTTTATGTTGACACAATTAAACAGTAAACCGTTTTTTTTTTTTAAATAAAAATCCCAAGTTGCAATAATTACATAAATTGAATGAGCTTCCTTAATTTCTTACAATGTAAATCAATTGAATCAGGCCAAATCAGGCTAAAGTCATCTCATAGACTTGGTGGGCTCACATTCTTCTTAAATAGATGACAGTTTTCAAAGCAAAGGGTGGAATACTTTTCAGCTCCACTCAAGTACGTACAAGCTCAAGATAGTCACTACAGTTCTTTCTCAAAATTGCAAAAGCATAACAGTATATACTCTGTCCACGGAACAGTCTATATTGATCTTGGAAGCTCTGGTCTTCAAAGCTATACTTTAAAAACTAAGTACCCAACTAAGTTAGATGAGCAGCATAGATTGATTGGATGCAGGGAGGTAGACACCTGGTGGTGAAACTTGCCATCCAGAGCTAATGCAAGTCATTTGAATACTAATATTTGAGAAAATGACCCTCGAGTGTGGGGTGGTTTTCCTCAACTACCACCTATAAAAAGGACCGTGTGTTTTCTGGAAGCATTTCCCTACTTCATCCTTGTTGATGTGGGTGTTCAGTACATACTGAGGGAGATTGCTCTGCGGAGGGATGGCTTTGCAAAGGTTAGGTTAAATATAGTTGATAGTCTAATTTCCAGGAGGAGGCAGTAAAAACAATTGAATAAAACTATCCAGTCATGTTTGACTTCTGAACAGTCATGACAAAGGGTGGGTGTTTTCCCAATTCAAAGGGATGAATAGATAAAAACGTGGATAGAAGGCTTCATATGGGCAAGTTGCAGGTCTAGCTTCTATCTCCCCACCCACCTCTTTGTCACCCACCCACCCACATGAAGTATTTCACAATTATCTGTCTATTTTATTCTCAAGAACAAGTAGACTGAACGAGCCAAGCATATTGACTGTTACGTGATTTTAATGCTCCTTACTCTTTTTAAGAAAATACTTCTTTGTTAACGGAGCCTAGCCATTCTGTGTTGTATCCCGTTTCACAATATAACGAAACTGAGTCTAAGATATCACTTCCATTTTATGTCTTGGATTTGATCCCCAGAACTACTCAAGTTGTTCTGCTTCATGTATGTTTTTGGCTAGTCTTTTTAGAGGAAGGGATAACCGCTCATTGTTTAACATCTTTGATGGGACAGACAAGTAGCTAAACCTGTACAAACCAGGGGACATAGGGAGATGAAACAAATAGATGATGATGAAGCTTGCAGAAACCGTATCAAAGAAATACTTTTTATTATATTATTTTTCTTTAACTTCTCTAGATTAACTGCTTACACTGGTCCAACTTACCAAAATTCTTTTCTAATTTTCTGGGTTACCCTGCCTGTGAAGACACAATCTAAATGTCAGAGGGCAGGCAAATGTATTTATTGATACTTTATTTTCATGCCCCTAAAAGACATTCATTCTTAAATAGTTGTGTGACTCACAGCACAAGTGTTTAATTAAATTTTAGTGAAATGGTCTTTCTTACCCAGAGCCAGGAAAATTCTTTTTTCCAGAAATCAAAAGATGATTTCTTCTAACATCAAAATGAATCATTAAGTAACTTTGAACCAAGATAAAGTAGTCTGCCATTGTAGATCCTTTTGAAATATAGGTGTTCTGTCTCCCCCCTTATTTTAATATCCTCTTGACTTAGAGATTATTTAATTAAAACTCATGAAAAAATAGTAAACTAAAATAGACTGTAAACATAACAATCAATTACAAGTAAATAGCTCCTAGTATAAACAGGTAATTGAAAATCATACGCCCTCAATGCAGTATCTTGATACCAATGCTGAGACTCCTTTGATTCCATAAGATCATAAAAGCCAGAGAAAGAAAGGCTTATTAAGGAAACAAATAATTCTCCTTTATATTATTCTCTGCATTAGTTCTCTATTAATAAGAGAAGGAAAGTAATTCTTTGCCAGTAGGTGGTGCTTTTGTATAAAACATCACTCAAAGATAAACTCATTTCTGACTAATTTTATATCACTGTACATCTGGGGTTCATATTGCTCCTCCCAGAACGCCAGACCCGTGTTACTGCACGTCTTCCTGTGAAATACATCCCCATTCCCTCCTGCCCCTTCATGGCATTGTCCATGTCTTCTGATTCTCCGCAATGGAAAGCAGTGTAATTACGTACATTAGTCAGTAGGGCTGCTTTCCTTTGTTTAATATGGGTGTGTCTGTAAGGATAAATCTTTACCCTGACTCTCCTTAATAAAAGAGACTCCTGTACTCTCTTGACAATATAGTCAGGTAATGCTGACTCTAGCCATGGATGTCAGGGTAATCAGAATGTAGGAACAAAAAAAGCATCTTAAAATTGATGCCGTCGAGTTACTATGGTTTATCCTGATCAAAGTCGTTGTGATTGCTAATCTACACTTAAGGGCTTAATGCTTTTCTCTCCAGAATTTCAAGTATCTAAATTCTCCCACATTTTAGAAGAAGGGCAAATTATGATCTCTGGGAATATATGAGGATTAAGGATTATAAACACAGTAAAATCACACTATAGCCTTCTGGGCAACAACCTTTCCTTAGGCTACAGCAGATTCATCAACTAACGCCAATTATAAATCAGAGGGGTGGCATCCTGAGAATCCCATCAGGGAGCGACTGACAATAGTGAAGTTGGTGATTATGAAAAAGAAACAGTGTTTTCATCTCACGTAAATGAGGATGAATAAACTCAAATTATTTATCAGATTCAGTAGGGTAGAAAGTTGAAGTGTTTCTAAACCAATATTTAAGCATTCTGCAGATAATTTTCAATCTCCCTCCTCTGTCCCCTGTTTTCCGTTCTGCCAAGCTCTTTCCGCCAAGTACAGTTATTCTGTAGCACGGGATGAGTAATATTCTTTTGAAATTTGAACTCTCTTCACTTTTTCTGAAGACTGTGTAACTTCATTTCTATGTGCTTATTAATTGGAGGGAAACATTTATATCGGTAATCTTTTAAAAGTAATTTTCAGACACTGCGTTGGTAAATCAAGGGAGTCTGATTCCAAAGCTAAACACTGTATCTAAAGACTTGGAAATTTAAATTTTGAAAATTTGTCTAGGGGGAAATTCCAGGGCCACAGAAGAATGCTTTTTCTATATTTGAAACCTTTCCGAAACAATAACCTGTGTGTGTAGAGAGGCCGGCAGACACCAGAGATAGGAGTCCCAAGGCCTGGGCCAGCTTGGTGTAATAATTGCCACTGGGCAAATCAGCGAATGCTGAATCGCTCTGAGAAGGCGACGCCGCCAAGCAGTTCTCTGCACCCTGGGGCGCTCTGGTGTCTGTGTGAATCTTTAAGCTGATGTTTGATGTAATTGTGAGTTCCTGGGGCCTCCAGGCCTCCTCCATCTGTAACTGGGTTTCCTTTCCTCCTACAGAGCTTGCACTAGCACTCATTTATCTCAGAGTTCAAATCTCTCCCTGCCTTCTACTCAAAGCCTCAACATCAAGTCAGAACCTGTTTCTCCTCCTAGAGACCGTACCACCACCCCTTCGAGATACCCACAACACACGCGCCACGAGGCGGGGAGGTCTCCTGTTGACAGCTTGAGCAGCTGTAGCAGTTCCTACGACGGGAGCGACCGAGAGGATCACCGGAACGAATTCCACTCCCCCATTGGACTCACCAGACCTTCGCCGGACGAAAGGGAAAGTCCCTCAGTCAAACGCATGCGACTCTCTGAAGGATGGGCGACATGATCAGATTATTACTTAATAGTTTTTTTTTTTTCTTGCAGTGTGTGTGTGTGCTATACCTTAATGGGGAAGGGGGGTCGATATGCATTATATGTGCCGTGTGTGGAAAAAAAAAAGTCAGGTACTCTGTTTTGTAAAAGTACTTTTAAATTGCCTCAGTGATACAGTATAAAGATAAAACAGAAATGCTGAGATAAGCTTAGCACTTGAGTTGTACAACAGAACACTTGTACAAAATAGATTTTAAGGCTAACTTCTTTTCACTGTTGTGCTCCTTTGCAAAATGTATGTTACAATAGATAGTGTCATGTTGCAGGTTCAACGTTATTTACATGTAAATAGACAAAAGGAAACATTTGCCAAAAGCGGCAGATCTTTACTGAAAGAGAGAGCAGCTGTTATGCAACATATAGAAAAATGTATAGATGTTTGGACAGACCCGATAATGGGTGGCCATTGGTAAATGTTAGGAACGCGCCAGGTCACCCGTCATCCCAAGAACGCTCACAAACCTGCAGGCATATCATTGGTGTATGGCACTCATTCAAAAGGATCAAAGACCATTAAAAGAGGACCATACCTATTTAAAAAAAAAAAAAAGTGAAGTTTGAGGGCTAACGTATTTAATTAAATAAATAAACAAATCTGGGTCTGCATCTCTTATTAAATAAAAATATAAAAATATGTACATTACATTTTGCTTATTTTCATATAAAAGGTAAGACAGAGTTTGCAAAGCATTTGTGGCTTTTTGTAGTTTACTTAAGCCAAAATGTGTTTTTTCCCCCTTGATAGCTTCGCTAATATTTTAAACAGTCCTGTAAAAAACCAAAAAGGACTTTTTGTATAGAAAGCACTACCCTAAGCCATGAAGAACTCCATGCTTTGCTAACCAAGATAACTGTTTTCTCTTTGTAGAAGTTTTGTTTTTGAAATGTGTATTTCTAATTATATAAAATATTAAGAATCTTTTAAAAAAATCTGTGAAATTAACATGCTTGTGTATAGCTTTCTAATATATATAATATTATGGTAATAGCAGAAGTTTTGTTATCTTAATAGCGGGTGGGGGGTATATTTGTGCAGTTGCACATTTGAGTAACTATTTTCTTTCTGTTTTCTTTTACTCTGCATACATTTTATAAGTTCAAGGTCAGCTGTCAAAAGGATAACCTGTGGGGTTACAACATATCACATTGCAACACCCTAAATTGTTTTTAATACATGAACAATCTATTGGGTCAACTGACGTCCATTGTATATACTAATTAGTTTCTTTCATGCTATTTTTTTGTTGTTTTTTGCATTTTTATCAAATGCAGGGCCCCTTTCTGATCTCACCATTTCACCATGCATCTTGGAATTCAGTAAGTGCATATCCTAACTTGCCCATACTCTAAATCATCTGGTTGGTTTTCAGCCTAAAATTTGATATGCTTTTTTGAAATATGCCCAGAATAGAGAAACTGTGGTGGGGCACATGTCCTGCAAGTATGGCCCTAGAAACAAGTGATATGGAGTTAACTTGGTGAATAAGTTATAAATTCCCACAGAAGAAAAATGTGAAAGAGTGGGTGCTAGCCGAGAAGGAAGCAGGTAAAGGGATAGTTGCTTTGTCATCTGTTTTTAATTATTTTAACTGACCCTTAACATTCTTGTCAGCAATATAGGACTGTTGAACAACCCGATGTGTCAGGACCCCCAATGTCACTTCTGCATAAAGCATGTATGTCATCTATTTTTTTCTTCAATAAAGAGATTTAATAGCCATTTCAAGAAATCCCATTAAAGAACCTCTGTATGTCCCTTTCTGTAATTTTTCAAGAAAATATGACTCTTGCCTAATATTCGTCTATAAGGGATTAATTTCCAGACCCTTTAAAAAGTGAGTGCCATAAAAAAAGTCGATATATATTGTTTAAAAGATATTTCAGTCTAGGAATGATTTTTCTTCTCTTGGAATGTGAAGATCTGTCGATTCATCTCCGATCGTACTCATTGACATTCACAGCAAAGAAGATACAGACAGTACCATCAACACTGCTATATCAGGTGTAGGGCGTTTCTTATCCATTTTTTTTTTCTTTTCCTTGCATAGTTGCTCTGTGTTTCTCATTGTAAAAGGCTGCCGCTGGGTGGCAGAAGCCAAGAGACCTTATGAACGAGGCTATATTTTTCTTAACTTGATCTGAAATCCACAATTTGACCACAATGCACCTTTGGTGGTATCCAGATAGGATGCTAGCCTGCCTTGTACTAATGTTTTATATACTAAAAACAAAAACAAAAAAAATCTATCAACCATTTCATATATATCCCACTACTCAAGGTATCCATGGAACATGAAAGAATGACATTTATGCGGAGGAAAACCAGAAAATCACCCCTGAAAATACACACGCGGGCACACACACACACACACACGGGGATGGGATGAAATCATCGTCCTCCCCATAGACTTGATCCCATCCTCACAACCCATCCTTATAACATGTATAAAATATGCAAACATGTCACAGATGTTCTTTGTCATTTCAAAATACGTCAGTATATCAACATCAGTAGATAACTTACCAATGGGTGGGAAAGGGTCATTATATGAAAATGTGAAGAAATAGCCATATTACTTTTTTAAGTGCAGTTTGCCTCGGCAGCAAAGAAAAGGTGAATTTCTAATGCTAGAGAGAACGTAAGCTAAAGTACCAGCAGAAGCCTTGGCTATTTATAGCAGTTCTGACAATGGTTTTTTAAGAACATGAGAAGAACAGAATCACTGGGAAATGGATGCCAGTCATCTCTTGTTCCTACTACTGAGTTCATACAAAGTGGTGGCAACATAGCGAAGGGATAAACTGAGAATTTTTTAAAGATGATTTAATGAGAAGAAGCACAATTTTGATTGTGATGAGTCACTTTCTGTAAACAATCTCGGTCTATCTTTACCCTTATACCTTATTTGTAACTTACCATTAATTGTATTTGCAAAGCTAGTTTTTATCATGGAAAATCCTTTGTCTTCAGGAGTTTAGGGCAGAGCCCTGTGGGAGCATTATTTCACATAACCCATCCTAGAGTAACATTTTAGGCAGCATTCTTTATTGCAAGTAAAAGAACCATAAGTGGCACTTTACACAGCTGCAAGGATTGTTATATCTAATCCAATTTTAAAAGATCTTGGGTAATAGTGAGCTTAAATATCAGTAGCAGTGATGCAGTGTACACAACCTGTACAATCTATATATTGTATGCATTGGTGCGTGGAGGCTGTTCATTTCATTTCAACCTTTTTAAAAATTGTGTTTTTTAGTAAAATGGCTTATTTTTTTCCCAAAGGTGGAATTTAACATTTTGTAACGATGAATATAAAAGTACCTGTCATCCTCAGATTATTTAAAGGTTGACTAAAGTGAGAATTTTTTTAAAATTTCAAGACACTTTTTAAAAAGAATATCTGCCCCCTCACACATTTTTGTATTTGTTTTTCTTAGCTACCCATCTCTCTTCCAGTTGGCATTTTTTTGCCCCCTTTATCCTTTTGTTTGTTTTTTTCAGAGGGTAAATGCTTCATATTTCTTTCTTTAAAAAAAAAAAAGTTGGGTTTTTTTGAAAGAAGAAGCAACTTGAACCCTCAATAAAGGCTGTTGCCTGAGCATGACATTCTTCATCTGTTCTCCTTGGTGCCATCTGCTGTGATGTCGTCACTTACATGGCGTTAATTTCCTGCCACTACAGATCTTTTGAAGATTGCTGGAATACTAGTGTCTGTTAGAATGCTTCAGACTACAGATGTAATTAAAGGCTTTTCTTAATATGTTTTAACCAAAGATGTGGAGCAATCCAAGCCACATATCTTCTACATTAAATTTGTCCATTTTGGTTCCTTTCCTAATCGGGTATTGCATTTTGCCTTCCCTGTTCATACCTCAAATTGATTCATACCTCAGTTTGATTCAGAGAGGTCAGCTAAGTGACAGATTCTGTTGTGTTTTGGGTGCAGTACCAGTGTTCTCACAGAGCAAAGTAGACCTGGGTCACTGTAGGCATAGGACTTGGATTGCTTCAGATGGTTTGCTGTATCATTTTTCTTCTTTTTCTTTTTCTGGGGACTTGTTTCCATTGAATGACAGTAATTAAAATAGCTTGTAAATGAGGGCATACAAGCATTTGCAACAAATATTCAAATAGAGGCTCACAGCGGCATAAGCTGGACTTTGTCGCCACTAGATGACAAGATGTTATAACTAAGTTAAACCACATCTGTGTATCTCAAGGGACTTAATTCAGCTGTCTGTAGTGAATAAAAGTGGGAAATTTTCAAAAGTTTCTCCTGCTGGAAATAAGGTATAATTTGTATTTTGCAGACGATTCAGTAAAGTTACTGGCTTTCTTAGTGATGCAGTGTCCGTGGTGCATTTTTTTAATTAACATTTTGCTGTTTAAATTTATTCCATTTTATCATGTTTTTACAAAGCATTTTATCCCACAAGCACAAATGAGGTTTCTCAGCTTTCAACTCAAAATATACAGAAAGATGAATAGTGTTTGTGTGGGAAGGGTGTGAACTGGATAACGGTTCTTAGGATAACACAATATTCAGCCAGTGTAGGAAGTTTAAGGTTCTTATCAAGTAGTTCAGCTTCTTTATCAAATTAGTTCCATGAAGATCTTTTCTATGACCTGTTTGAATACACAGAATTTTCTAAAAAGTCATTGCAAACAACAGTAAGCATGAAATAAGAATTTTTTTGTTTGTTTTACTAAAATGTGCACTAGTGTTTCCAGGCACATTTCTTTTTTCTTCATCAAATTAATTTCTGAACCTTGAAAACATAGACTTATAGCTAATTATTTCAGTAAATTAGGGAATTCATACATTTTTAGAAACTATCAAATGTATCCATTATTAAAATTCAATTATAATCTCTAAAGGGAATGTCCTCAACAAGATAGATAGAAAGATTAATTTAAACACTGAAAAAGAAAACAAGAAGGCACCAGCTAGCCAACTGGAGAACTTGGACTTCTGTGCTAACAGAGGCTCCTACTCTGGACACAACGCAGCTCAGAGAAACGCACATGGCTTCAAAAGCCAGTTTTGCTTTGTTATCTTTATTCATTTTTAAGAAACAGGTATGAAGCAGTGATTCTATGCATTTCATGTGGTAGATTGCAGGAAGGAAGATACAGGCCTGGCCTTATCTTTTCAACTAATAGGAAACAAGAGTGTACATGGAGAAGTCCACAAAGTGCTGTGGGGACCTCAGCAGAGCACAGAGCAGAGGCCCAGAGCATAGACACCTCATGTCACCCAGCAGAGGCAGCCTTCGTGTGTTTTTGAAGGGTGGGCAGGATTAAGAAAGGCCCAGAAGAATGCGATTGAGGCTGTTTGTGGTCATGTGATCCCTGCAGTCACTCATGGCTCTACCTGGCATTTGGGGGTTTGCTGTCATCATCCTGAACTTTCTGACCATTTTATTTTGTGTTCTGTGAAGTCCAGTAGCAGTATAGGGCACATACATGCAAGAGAGATACACAAGAAAAAGTGAAAAGCTTGATATGTTAGCACTGCCAACCGAAGGTACCTTTTTCTGCTTTTCCAACAAGGACTCTCACATTTTCATTGCATCATGGGCCCTGCCATGATAACAACCCTGGAGGAGGACATTGCCAAGGAAGAAATAGTAGATACAAAGGCACAAAAATGGGAACACAAGACACAGACTTCTAGGAATTGTGCCCTGTTCTATTCAGGTGATGTGCAGCCATGTAGAGGGCGACATGAGAGACAAGACCCCAAGACGATTACACGGTTGAGAATTGTGAGGTCTCGGGTTGAAGCAAATAATCGAAAGATTTAGGAGAGATAGAATTGTCAGAATTCAGTAACTGGTTAGGTTAATGGTAGGAGTGATAACAGATAAGGAATTATTAAAGTTTATGGTTTTAGGCTTACATGATTAGGATCCCAGTAATATCAAAATTGGAAATGAAATTGAGAGGTCACTGGTCTGTGAGGAAGGTAACTAATTCGATTTTCCACATACTGAGCTTGATTTATCTCCAGGTAGAACATGAGAATGTCATAAATAAAGACTCAAACTGAGGATGTCTGTTAATGCTGGCCCAATTTTTGGATGTGGTTCTTTTATTTCAGTGATGTTTGGGAACGTGGATTCATGAATTTGACAAAGAAAAACTATCCAGAACAGAGCATCAGAGTTTTCATTTTGTGATTTGAGAAATAGTTTTTCTGTTTCGTTTGCATATTATTACCGCTTTGTTTGCCTCTTCCTGTGTGTGTGCTCCTTACGGACTGACTTCCAAACAAGATCCAGTAATGAAAGCAGAGAGTCAAGTTCACTACCCCACTGTGTATCGCCCTTGAATTCCGACTGCCCTCATTTCCTAAGAGCAAATGTCTCCATCTCTAAAAATTAGGCTATTTTTTCGACCTCTCTTTTCCCAAACACAGCCCTCCTCCTCTGGGACTTTTCCTGGGGGTTAGTCTTGTGCAGACACATGGGGAAACATTCACAGCTTCTGGCCCTCAAGTATTCCCCATTTTCGTGACAGCCTTGCCGCCAGGTCCCCTGCTCCATCACATCCCCAGTTTAGATTGCTTCAGACTTGAAGAAGAACCTCTAGCTCTGATGTTCCCATCTTAGTAACCAATTTCTGGAAATGATGACCACCCTTTCAGTCTGGTAACTTGTACAAGGCTGAAAGGGAGGAAACAGAACCCACCAGTGGAGCAACTGTGCACTTACTAGGAAGTAGACAGGACAGCACTTTGCTCAAACACTCTGCAGCCAGAAATCCAGGGTCCTTGTCAGTTTCCTCGACGGACCCTCCTCTCCACCAAAAGAGAACTAATGCCAGGGAGGTTGCATGGGGTAGGTGATGGTGGGGCAAGGACAGAAACCAAAGCTTTGGGTGCGGAGGAGACCCTGGCATGTGCTGAGTACCTTCTCTGCAATGGACTTTACCTACAGGATCTTATTTAACCTGCTTGATGAGACTGTGAAAAGATCTCAATTTTTCGGGAGATCATGGTTGAAAATTTGACCAACTTTACTGCTCACAAGCTATGTCACATTTGTCAAGCTATTTATTCTGTCCAAGCACCAACGTTCTCTAATTCGCAGATTTATAACTAACTCACCGGGTTGCTCTGAGGTTCAGTGAAGACTTCGTGAGTGTTAAACACGGCAAAGATGAGGAACTCTACACCCCCACTAGTTCCTCAAAATAAACACAGCCCTACTCTGTTAAATGGTGGCAAAATAAGGCAACAAAGTTCGGATTTTTTCCTTTGATGACTACAGTGTGCTTTTTTATTTCTTTAGAAATAACACATACATTCCTAAAAGATTTCTACTTTGCCGATGTTCAAGGCACATGCACTTCTTAAGAAGAAAGCCTTGCTGAGCACGTATGCGTCCAAAGCGACTCCCTATTGGTGCTAAATTACCTCGCAACACAGAGACTTTCCTAGAAGTGATAGTTAACAGAAAGAGAGTTACCTTCCTTAAGCATTTATTCCATAAGAATTGCACGTGATATGCTCAGTTCTTTTAACAAATAAGTGCCCTGCTTGGAAATGCAAACCCGGTCCATGTAAAAGATTCTAAGTGTAATATGAATGATTAAAGCCCAGGGAAGGTTCCCATCCACAAAGAAATACTTAAGCAAATTATGGGACATTAGCAATGGAACACTACACAGCAGTTAAAAATGTAAACAAAAGGGTAAATCCACACCATGGAATACTATGCAACAGTTAACATAAACCAAAGCCTCTAGGTATTAATATGGAATACTTCCAGAACACATTTTTACATCAAAAAACAACAATGGAGCAGTATATAGAGTATGCTATTGTTCAGAGAAGAAAACAATAAATTTCTTATAAGAAACACTGAAAGGATATAGTAACAAACTAGTAACAAACTACAAGAAAGTAACAAACTAGTTCCCAAATGGCAAGGGTTGGGCCTAGGAGTGAATGGGGAAGACTTGCCCATACATACTTTTAAACATTGTTTTGAATTTTGAACTATGTGAATATACTACTTATTTTTTAAAGGGTTTTGGTTTAGAAAAAAAGCCTTCCCCCCAAACTCAAATATCCCACTGAAAAAAGCCCTCCTCTGACCGAAAAAGCTTTCGGACAATGCCCCACGGGGAGCGAAGTTCGGGACTGGTGGGCTTCCTTCTAGGATTCTCCGGGTACAGGAGGCTCAGCTGGGATAGCTGGGCGGCAGGGCTGCAACCTCAAAATCAGGAGTTTGCTTTTCAGCAAGTCGAAGAGCCTTAGTAAAGCAAGCAGGTTCCCATAATTAAAACACAAATATCAGGTTCTAATAATTTTGGGGTTTTCTTTGCCACTTTCCTAACCACTTACCTGTCCTTCTTTTTGTCTGAGTTCAGAATTTGTCACTAAAATTTTAACTTACTTTGCCTGATTAAGCATCTCTTTATCCCATTGACCCACCACTACTGTAAAATCCAGCGATCTTGGCTGGATTTCTGTTGAACTTACAGCTGCCGTTCTCATTGTCATTATCACTTCCCCATGACTGACCCGCCTATAGTATCACAACATAGAAAACAGTCCTTCTTACCAACTTCTGTGTCCATAAGCATCAGCTGAGTCAGTATAATAATTGGTTACTTTTTGGTATCCCCCAATTTATCAGCTAAACTTCCAAGTAAGATTTAGAAGGTTCAAAGTGATGTTTTCACTCTTCCACACCTTTCTGTTCTTCTTATTTGCTACCCTGGTTTATGTGCTTTGTACACACAAAGTTTTGTCTTTAAAACATGTGAAAGAAATTATTTGACCAAATAAACATAACTCTCTACTTCAGAGTTCTACAGGAGATAAAAGAATACTCCTTTCTACCACCTCTCCTCTGAAACACCCAGCCTGTGAAGGTACTTGTCCTTTGACCTTAACAATAAAAAAGAACCCAGAAAAATGACTTAGGTCTTCTAAACAGCGTCCTCTCTAGAGTTCACTTTAAAGGTACTGATAAAAATACAAGTACATGTACAATAGCCCTTGAGACATACTTTGATAAAGCCCAATTTTCTCCCGGCCTTTTTAATAATGCATTTTATAGAATCTGAGAACAGGGGCAGCACCTGTGACTCAGTGAGTAGGGCGCCGGCCCCCTATACCAAGGGTGGCAGGTTCAAGCCCAGCCCCGGCCGAACTACAAAAAACAAAAAACAGCCAGGTCTTGTGTCAGGCGCCTGTAGTCACAGCTACTCGGGAGGCTGAGGCAAGAGAATCGCCTAAGCCCAGGAGTTGGAGGTTACTGTGAGCTGTGTGATTCCAGGGCACTCTACCAAGGGTGATAAAGTGAGACTCTGACTCTACAAAAAAAAAAAAAAGGAATCTGAGAAGAGAAATTTACTGTGAAATACAAAATCAAGAAATAAGAGACACAATGCATTGAAGTTCTGTGTTTACAAAAACATATATGACTAGTTGCTAGATAAGGCAAAACTTAACTCATTTTTATTCTAATTGTAACAATTATTAAAAACCAGTCATTAAAATTTATGTGAGGATTAATGTTGAGTGAAAGAAGCTGGTCACAAAAGAGAACAAACTGTATAATTCTATTTACTACCAATATGCCATTTAAGAACTCATAAAACTAATCTGTGTATACATTTAAGATGGGTGCATTTTCTTCTGTGTACATTTTACCGCAATTTAAAAAGCACTTCTGTGAAGAGAAATCTCAATTCAGAATATTACATAAGAAAAATCTGGAAGGCTGAGGCAGGTGGATTACTTGAGCTCAGAAGTTCAAGACCAGCCTGAGCAAGAGCAAGACCCCATCTCTACTAAAAACAGGAAAACTAGTGGGCATTGTGGTGGGCACCTGTGGTCCCAGCTACTTGGGAGGCTGAGATAAGAGAATCACTTGAGCCCAAGAGTTTGAGGTTGCTGTGAGCTATGATGTCCCAGCACTCTACCAGTGGAGACAAAGTGACATTCTGCTGTAGGGAAGGGAAGGGGATGGGTGGGAAGGGAAGGGAGGTGCCTATGTTTTAGTGGGTAGGGTGTCAGCCCCATATATCGAGGGTGGCAGGTTCAAACCTGGCCCTAGCCAAACTGCAACAACAACAGCAACAAAAAGAAAGAAAGAAAGAAAAGAAAAGAAATAGCCAGTGTTGTGGCAGGCACCTGTAGTTCCAACCACTCAGGAGGCTGAGGCAAGAGAATCAACTAAGCCCAGGAATTGGAGGTTGCTGTGAGCTGTGTGAGGCCACAGCACTCTACCGAGGGCTATAAAGTGAGACTCTGTCTCTACAAAAAAAAAGAAGAAGAAGAAGAAGAAGGAGAAGGAGAAGGAGAAAAGAAATGAAATGAAAAAGAAATATTAAGGTGACTCACACCTGTAATCCTAGCACTCTGGGAGGCCAAGGCAGAAGGATTGCTCGAACTCAAGAGTTGAAAACCAGCCCCCATTTCTACCAAAAATAGAAAAGATTAACCAGGTATGCTAGTGCCTGCCTAAAATCCCAACTACTCAGGAAGCTAAAGCCGGAGGATTGATTAAGCCCAGGAGTTTGAGGTTGCTGTGAACTAGGCTGACACCACTGCATCCTACCCTGGTGACAGAGCACAACTGCACTAAAAAGCAAAAATAAAAACAATTCTAAGAGCGGGGATTTGTACTACTAGGTGCTTCCTACTGAAGCATTGCTCAGTCTGCTCTGACACAAATAACCATTATACTTCAATTGAGCTCTTATTCAAATCAGGATCGGCTGCTCAGAAAGTATTAGATCCTCGAAGTACTTTGAACAAACTCCTTTAATGTTCTTTGTACTGTTGTTTTACACAGACAAAGCGAGGTACACTTCAGCCCAATCCTGATCAATGTACCACAATAGCTCAAGGTGAAGATGCTTTTTATTTTGGGATATTAAATGGCTTATTTTGCTCTGTCTTACATTCTTACTAACTTTTGCTCAAAATAATGTTAAACTTCAGGACATAAAAGAGAATAAGAAAGCTGAAACGCCTATCTTTTGTCTCTGGACTCTCCAAAAAACTTCACTTGTTTTCTCCTGGGGAAATTTTTTTTTTTTTTTTAGAGACAGAGTCTTACTTTGTCATCCTGGGTAGAGTGCTGTAGCATCACAACTCACAGCATCTTCAGCTCTTAGGCTTAGGTGATTCTCTTGTCTCAGCCTCCCGAGTAGCAGGGACTACAGGCGCTCGCCACAACACCCAGCTACTTTTTTTGTTATTGTTGCAGTTTGGCCAGGGTGGGGTTTGAACCCACCATCCTTGGTATATGGGGCCAGCGCCCTACTCACTGAGCCACAGGTGCTGCCCTCCTGGGAAAACTTGTGAAACTTTTGTAATAGCACCAAAAGTGATTAATGCAACCAGTAATATTAACATTTCTACAAAATTGATCATCCAACCACTCATCTTTGAGGGTTAAATAAGGACAGAACAAATAAAAATAGAAGGCCCAATTGCCTTTAGAGGTGCACTTAGTGAAATTAAGTACAAGAGCTATCTGCATGAGTACCGGAAGCCACCAGCAGAATTTCACGAGTGTGTGAGTTTCAGAGTAAAGTACAAAGGATCAATTGAAAAAAACGCCTTAAATGGAAGTGGGGCGGAAAGAGGACATTGCCGTCTTCTCTTAATTATTAGGAAGAAAATATTCCAAACGTTAAATACATTCTTCACAAAATATTGGGAATGATTTGTTTTTAATGGATTTAATCAAACACACGCATATAACTTTATTAACATTTCTCATTTACACACAGAGTTTGTCAACATGAATCAGGTTAGCACAATGAACAGGAGACAAGAGGACTTGATTTTTTCTACATCGTCATCTGTCTCAGAATATAAAGTCTACGACAGCAAAACTCTACCTCATCTTGGCTTTTCTCACTCTCCATTTTTTTTTTTTGCAGTTTTTGGCTGGAGCTGGGTTTGAACCCGCCACCGCTGGCATATGGGGCCGGCACCGTACTCTGAACCACAGGCGCCACCTTGCTAGTTCTCCTTTCTTTGTCTGTCACAAAGGGAGAAAGGATCCCCACACACTCAAGTAAACGATCAATATTTGAGGGCAAGCAGAAAGAGGATAAGAAAGCCTCCTTCTGTAAAGTAGGCATTTGGGCCTAAATTATAAGGTCACCAGATCACTGTTCTCTTCCTCCTAAGTGGCCTCCCAGAGTGAGTCCTGCATTATTCCCCATGTTTCTTCTTGCTGGGGAGATGGGTGTAAAGGTACACGAGTAGAAAAGGTGTGCGAGCCGGTGTCTCATGGCAACACCAAACTGTCTGCATGGTTGTATTATAAACTATCATTCAGATCAAAATAGTCTCTCACTGTTGTGGTCCTGTACTATGTGCTATTTTTCATATGTATAAGTCATATCTGAAGTCCTTAGTAATACAGAAGACTTTATATATTAAGAAATGTCTTAATCTTTATGTTAACATTTACAATATTGTGAACATTGGTAACACAGCAACATGATATAGTCAACAGATTCCAAATTTGTGGCGGTGCCTGTGGCTCTAGGAGTAGGGGACTGGCCCCATATACCAGAGGTGGTTGGTTCAAGCCTGGCCCCTGCCAACAACTGCAAATAAAAAAAGAGAGAGAGAGAGATTGCAAATTTTGACATCTACGTTTGAATGCGCCATTAGCCATCTACAAATGGTGCAAAAAGTTGTTTAATTTCTTTTGGCCAGTTTCCTCATCATTAAATAGAAATAGTATCTATATTTACAGATGATATAAGGATGTTTAAAATATATATATATATACACACATACAGGCATAACTGTTACAAGGTATATATTTGTGTGTATATACATATAGCTTTTATATATAGCTATGTGTGTGGACATAAACATACACACATGTGTATATGTGTCTATCTGGCACCCACTAATTACTTGACTATTTCAGTGCATTACATAGCACTACACATTCACAGCATCTTAGTGAAAAATAAATATACCTCTAACTGAGCTGAAAAGTTCTAGGGAGTAAATGGGCATAGTGAATTGTTCTCCTTACCTAGAACCAACCACTAAGAGTAATGAACTACATATTAAAGCAGTCCCAAATGCAAATTAATTACATTTTTAATTAGTTTTAAATGTTTCCCCAGAACATTGGTAAGTGAAATTATTATGAAGAGGAATTATTGTTAGGAGACGGTTCTCAGGGGAGAGGGGTGTCTCTCCTGTTGCTATATATCTTGTTAGGTTTGTCAGGAATGCAAGGCAGAGCAACTCTTTGAACAGGTCATTTCTCAGGGTTAGGCGTACAGCAAGCACTCTGGAAGGATAAGATAATAGCTGCTTCTGAGACAAAGAGGAGGGATGGCTAATGCTGGCTATGAAAGTGGTGAACTCCCCCGGGTCAGCGTTCCTCAGCTGCAATACAAACCCAGTGCATGCACACCATCCGCCTGGAGCATATCACACCACCCCAAAGGACAACGCAAACATGTTGATGCTCCGTGAGTAACAAAGTATTTTGTCTCTGATTCAAGAGTCTCATGTCTGCTTCCAGCATCCACGAAGCAATAACAGGCTTATGAATTAGCTTATAAGTTTTTACAAGGAGGATAAGGTGGTAGCAAAATGTCTTTTTAAAAGAGGAGCCTGTGGATATTGATTTTATATCCTGAGACAACAAATGTCCTTCTTATCACTTGACATGAAGCATATGTCATCTGCAGAACTGAATCTGCTGGTCCCTTCTGCCTGGAAGGACTTTATCTGAGATCACGGCTAAACAGGGAAAAACACTGCTCAAGGTGTCTATTAGACATGACTCTTGTTTTCCCTTAGCACCAGCAGCAGTCCATTTAAATGAGAAACCTCAAGTGGGTAAACATATAAGATTGAACTATGGAAATGGGGTAAATATCTAGCTATTCACTAGATTCTGGTGTGAACCCTGACTTGTAAGAGAGTCAAGACCACTGAAGCCACATATTTCTTGATACAAGTTAAGCTATGAATTTCAGTACCATGTCAAACAGAATAAGCTATGGCTGCTGGGTTCCAATTCATTTTACTAAATTAATAAAGGGATAATTCAATGATGGGTTATTAAAGAAAAACAGAGAATTTTCTACTAAACCCTTGTGGCTAACATAATGTGAGAATATCCTACCTGAGTCATAAGCAAACCCAGAGCTAAATGAAGCATTAATTTATTCTCATATAATCATTTATTTGTAGGTTCTTTTTAAAAGGATATAACTTTCTGCAGCCCAAGAAACTTACGAGACAGTTGGAATGACCAATTTTAAGTGATTTTTATCCCCTCTTTGGAAAAGACAGTTTGAAATCTTTCTCTTGTACTGGGCAAATCACTCTATAAAGGAGGACAGCTGTGACATTTATCATCATTTAAATAGATTGGAGTTTCAAAGCATGCACTGTCCTAGATCTAAGTCCATCATAAATTTTGCATAAGTTTCTTTGTCTGCTCTGAGGAAATAGTCTGACCCTGGGCAGTGCTGTACCTGTTCTTTTCTTTTAAATTCTTCTTCACTTATGCCTTTCTTTCCCCTCATTTTAATAGTCATGGCTTTACTTTGATAGGTCTTACATGAACTACATTTTTGAAGATTTACCTTATAGCCATGGCCCGAAAAGTGGTCTTATCTCCTTGACCTATGCTGGCCCTATGGAATTTGTTACCAAGTCAAACCCACAGAAAATTATGCCCCTTGACCTTCCTCTAATGTTTCTTTCTTTTTCTCTCTCTCTTTGACCTTCCCTTTCTGTCCCTATAGCACAATGCCCTCCAATTGCATTGGATCTAACAGGGTCCCACAATGTAGGGTGTCAGGGGAGCCTACATTCCCTTCCAGAGAAGTATCTGAGGTTTAAACAAATCTCTCTACTTTCCTCCCTAGAAAATGTAGTAGTTATATACCCAAATCAACAGAGGTCTTGCTCAACACGGCTCTCTCTACTGGCATTTTGGAACATAGAAATATCGAAGTCATGGTGTGCCAATTACTCCCCAGAAGACAACCACCATGAGATTCACAGCTTCCTTTCTCTCCAGCAGTGTTCCATAGTATATTCAGCATAGGTGCATGAATTGTGTGTACTGCATTGAGTTAGAACCTCTGTGTTAATCATATAAAGATTATATATGTCTTAGGTAGTTAATATCATGTTTCTATCTTTTTTTCATTCATTTAGACATGACCCTGGCTCTCTATTCCATAATATGTTCTTCTAGGCAGTAGGCTCCGACTCACTCATTTGTCCTCAAAGTCAGGCTGTTTTCTTTAGCTCCCTTTTAAGCCCATGAATGCAAGGATCTCTCCACTCTGACCCCCAGATCTTTCTGCTCCATATTAAAGTTATTCCCAGGATTCTAAATTCCTTCACTCAGCTGGTACTTCTCACACTACATAGTCAGACAATTAAGTTCATGTACTCATCCCAGAAAAAGTTCTCCAAAGGGTGGAATAGGCACTAGCATCAGTGTGTAGCTTCTACAAAGGACTACTTCAAAAGTGACCATAGTGATATTCAGCAAGGGGGTATGCAGCACTTTTTCTAGGACAAGTTCCCAAACTTAATTGTTTCATATGCCCAGAAAATATGAATAGATATTTTTTTCTCTGTCCTTGAGATACAGCACCCTACATAGAACTACTAAACTCAGCCTCCACCCTTTGAGTTTCTCCAAATTATAACAAGCTGTCTCTCCTCTTGGTTCTTTCACTAAATGTCCCCTTTATGAAGCTATCTGTAGGTTTTCCCATCCTAATTGACCTCTCAAAGGTTCACTTTCCTATAGGTAGCCCCAGGTTCTTCCAAATGCCACTGTTCTTTTGCAATAACCCAGAAGCATTATTAGCCACCTGGACACCACTTAGCTTGTAACTGCCACAAGCTTTAACATGGTAAAGCCAATTCTGTGTATACTCTTTTTCCTAATATCACCTTTTCCTGATGACATTTTATCATTTGCAATCCCATATTTACATTTGTCTCAGCTGTTCCAAAGGCCAGGGTAAACAAAATGACTTTGGGAAAGTCATTTAATATTTGTTTACCTTATAGAGTCATTCCGAAGGAAATTCATATAATCTAGTTTAACTATCTGATGAACTAGTTAATGATAAAATATTAATATCTGGAAACAGGCTGGAAAGAATTTTTTTTATTAAGTCATATATACATAGATCATGAATACACTTATGCCATTGTGGGATTCAATGTGTTGATTTTTTGTACAATTGGAGTGCTTACATCCTATTAATTAACATAGCTTTCACCTCATTTACTTAATCACAGTGTTAAGACATTTGTGTTCTATACTTGATAGATTTGACTTGGACCCTTCAAAATGCTCCATAGGTTTGGTCCCACCATTAACCCTTCCTCTATCCCCCTGTAA